>JAHWFP010133142.1:115416-260485 GCA_023313725.1 Lithobius niger
TCTACAACTGCCAGTCCGCCTCCAATCTGTGTTTAGGCACTATTTTTACCTGGGTGGCAGTGCAGCCGGGTAGTACTTAAATCGAATCAAACAGAAACACAAACACTGATTTACTTTTCACCAGCTGTGTGTCGTCATTACGACAAATTTTCGATTTTTTTGAGCTGTTTAATGAATATAAACTACCTTGAATTTAAATCCATTACGGTACTTCGCTAATCCCACCGAGTAGTAGTTCAAAGATTAAATGAAACATGAAAATTGCTAAATGTGCAATTTTCAATTATATCAGTTTATGTTTGAAGTTTTAGTCGGTGAGATTAGCTTGGCGAAAGAGCTTGGCTTTTGATATCACGACTTCACACTACCGAAAAGTATGACGGGTATCCTTAACTTTTGTTTTGGGGTAGATAGATATTTTCGGTCAAAATTTACGAAATCCATTTTTATCTTAGTAATAATGAGATGGAAACAATAATCTAGTTTTCTAGTCCATTTCTTTTTGTTTAGTTGGCTTTCGTTACATCTTGAAGGCTGCAGTCAGGGTTTTTTCATATAATTATCATTTCTTATTAGTATTGCAGACGCACGGATTTATTTAATGTTCAGTTTGGCATTGTTGCATAAGCAAAAGGGTCAAAGGGTTTTAGCGAGCGTTAACCGCACCCGGTAATCTGTCCGACGAAGCCCTAAGGCTCTATGTCTGCAACACCCGGAATGGATTCTCAGGAGGTCACCCACCCAAATACCAATCGGGGCCAATGCTGCTTAACTTCGGTGATCTGACGAGAACCGGTGTTTCCAGCACTGCAAGGCCGCAGACCTTGCTGCATAATAAGGCCGCAGACCTTGTTATTGTTACATAATAACACTGTTTAAAACAATGTAAAACGATCAATTTGGTCGTTTAGAGGTCCCTAACCCCTGAACCACTTGACCAATTAGAAGAGGCCTTATGAAAAGGGCACATCTCCGTTGCAATACCTGTAAAATGAGCTAAGATCCAGCTTTATTCACCGCATGAAAGAGTTTATTTTCGTGATACAAAAAAAGCGTTTCTAGTAGTTAGTAATTAGGCAAATATCAACGTTACACACGTCGTTTTTTCAACAAGAAAAACATTAAGCTGTGTCCACTAACAGTGAATTTTATGTTGTCAGGCGACCAAAGTCTCCCAATCAAAGAAGTTTCAGCCTTTTCTCTCGCATTGTTATTTATCCTAAAATGCCTGAAAACAGCCAAACTACCTCAGCTGTAAAGACACAACGTGTCTAGTGGTGCCATGCTCATATATATTTTATCTGGATAGGTGTTATCGTTTATCATTTTGGCAGGCGACACATTAGCGTATGTCTTGATTATGAAGAAAATCCATAAAAACAAAAGCAAAAACCTTTAAACAAAGGCTTTTCAAATGCTCTTCGAGGATCTGTAACACTGATTACGCAAAGAAAACACGTCCCAAAAAAGTTCAAAAAACGAAAAGGTCGTCCAAAATGTGAGAAAAGCCCCGCCCCCGGCTTTTTTGTTCTTCCATTACTAACAAATTCACGTTGATTATAACGATTCGTTCATTAGCATTTTGTCCAAACGAAACCTCTGCGTCCTTGATGAAATTATACTACAGAGAGAAATACCGGACTGCGTTTATATTCCAGTTTTCTAAAAAAAATGTGGGGTGTAAGTCGGCAAATCTTGGGTCATAGTCGGATTTTTTTGGCCTGCGCCCCCCCTACTTACTAAGGCTTCGCTACGCCCCTGTTCGTCTCCTGTTAAGTTCGAGAGTGCTGGGAACGTGATTGGCTTAGGTGGTTCAGGTGGTTTTCTGTTTTTTGCACGAAATCCTGTTCTTGGGTGAAATGTAACGGATGTGAAGTTTGGACCAAAGATGCAAAGGCTGGATCTGTAGAGAGTGCTCGAATTTCAGAGCAGCAGGCACTTGCTGCGAGTGTTACTAGGAAGACGGTTTTCCTAGTTAGTAGGTGAAGGGAACTGACTTGTATTGGTTCATGAGGGGCATCTATTAGTGATTGTTGCACGATTGATAAATTCCAGTCCGAGACGAGTCTTCTTGTTGTAGGGCGATCGTTTTCGAAGGAGCGGAGGAGCACTGAGATTCGGTAATCTTCGAGGAGATTGGTTTTGTCTGCTGCCTTGAAAACTGAGTTTTAGGGCTGATCGGTAGACAAGGATTGTTGAGCCCTTGAGTTTTTCGATGTCGAAAAGGTCAGAGAAAATTCTTAGTAATTCGGGCAGAGCGGGATTGATTGAATTAATTTCCCTTGCGTAACACCAATGAAACCATTTAGACCAATGGCTGTCGTAGATTCTGTTCGTTGAAACTCTTGTGGTTTTAGAGGCGATTCGGGTGGCATCATCTTTATGAATTCCTGCCTTTTGAGGAGTCTGATGAAAGTAGTCATGCGTGAAGGTTTAGGTTTGGCAGGTTTGGGTGTAGTTTTGAGCCCTTTGTTGAGATAGAAGATCTGGGGTAGGCTTCTTGGAGTGTCGACTAGTAGCGGGAGAAGGAGTGGAAACCATGCTGCAGACGGCCAAAGGGGCTTGAGAAGGAATAGGCTTTTGCTTTCCTCGGCGTTTTGTAATAGTTGAGGAAGGAGTTTGAACGGCGGGAAAAGGTAGGCGTACAGGTTGTGCTATGGATAAGTCATTGCATCGACTGCCATTGCTTGATTGTCCAGTAAAGGGCTGATGTAATGGGGAAGTCTGACATTGTGCTTTGTGGCGAATAGGTCAAACATTGGTGTTAGCCATGTTATGAAGAGATATTCGTAAATGGATTTTTTGAGGCACCATTCCCCTGTTGGGGGTGATGGCGAGACAGTGAGTCTGCGATCACATTCCTGTTTCCTGGAATGTGAAAGGGAAGTAGAGTTATGTTGTTCATGATACAGAGATTGAGGATTTCGGAAGTCAGGTTGTGAGCAGCCTGAATTTGGTTCCTCCTTCCTTCCTTATGTAGGCCAAGGCTGTGGTAATGTCTGCTTGGATTTGGATGACATGGTTTTTAATGTGTGGGAGGGAGTGCACGATGCTAGAATCCAGTCACTGTGTAATGCTTAGTAGTGAAGTGTGCGTCGGTATTGGTAGTGGCAGAACTGTTCTAAAGACCGGATGCAACTAGGTAGTCGCTGTAGCTGCTCGTTCTTGTTTCTGACTTGGTTCTGTCCTACAAACGTGGGTTAGCCACGAATGAGACGAGCACCAGTGTGAGCGGCAATTGTTGACTTGATTTCCATTTGAGACGTGGGGTGGTCACGGGCGAGACAAACAGCAAACGATGTCGATGGCTTTTGGAGTGATGCTTACCTCAAGACGTGAGTTTAATCACAATGAGACGAGTATCAGTGTGGACGGCAACTGTAGACTAGATCTTCGTTCGAAACGTGGGGTCAGCCATGGTTGAACCAGCAGCAAGAGATCGAAACGTCTTCCGACCTAGTTCTCCCAGAACGTGGTTTTTTTTTCATTTTAGCCATGTTGAAACGCGCAGCAGTTGGACAGCAGCTGGCGACTTGAATTTCACTTCAGATGTGGGATCAGCCATGGACGAGATAAGTAGTAGGAAATGCAGATGGCTTCCAACTTGACACTTCACTCAAAGCGTGGGTTTTAAGCCACGAATGAGACGAGCAGTAGTGTGAGCAGCAACTGATGCTTTAATTTTCGCTCGAGACGTGGGGTGAGCCCCGGTCGAGACAGGCAGGGAGAGATGCAAACGGCTTCCGACTTGGTTCACTCAAAATGTGGGTTCTGGCCACGAATGAGACGAGCAGCAGTGGACAGCAATTGTTGTCTTGATTTTCGCTCGAGACATAGGACCAGCCACTAAAGCGTGGGATCTAGCAGCAGTAGACCGCAACAGGTGACTTGATTTTCACTTGAGACATGTGGTTAGCCACGGTTGAGACAAGCAGCAAGAGGTGCAAACGCCTTCCGTCTTGGTTCACTCAAAACGTGGGTTCTAGCCACGAGTGAGACGAGCAGCAGTAGGCAGCAACAGGTGACTTGATTTCCATTCGAGACGTGGGGTTAGCCACGGTCGACAAGCAGTAGAGGTGCAAACGACTTCCATCTTGGTTCACCCCTCCGGTTGTTAGCTGTTCACACGAGCGAGGCCCTGAGTCTTGCCACAGTTGTGTGCTTTAAAACTTGATTGAGAAGACATCGTGTAATCAAATCTTTGTCGCGAATTCGATAGTGGTGAAAATTCTTGGGGCAGCGTTCAGGCCGAATGGCAGCCAGCGGAATTCGTAGACTTGATCGAGTTGTTTCCAGCGTTTCCATTTTGAAGTGTTGTAAAAAAACTCCGGCCTGGGTTGTAGTTTTAGATGATCGTCCCTTTGGCGACAAGGAGTGCGATCTCGGTTCGGTGGAGGCTGCGTTAGCAGCCAATCCGGTACCAGCACCAGGAACGGAAGGGCAGGATGTCAAAACGAGGCTTTAGCTTTCGTGCCAAATTCGAGTGGAGCTGCTTTCGCGACAAAGAAGCATTGCTGGAGATGAGGAATGCTGGGTAACATCACGTCGCGAAAGGACGCGGATGGACTTTAGAGTCCGTGGTGATGGAAAACTGACATGGAGGCAAGAGAAACGTCGTCGACTCCTAAAAGGCTGCGTAGCTTGGCATCTTTGTCGCAAAGGGCTAATCCAAAACCTGTCTTGAGACCACAGTTGATAACTGGTGCGTCAGCGGAGTGTGATTGGCGGAAGCGGACGGAGTCGTGACTTCCTTTGTCTCGAAAGCAGGAATCGCAAAAGCAGGAGTCGTGAAAGCAGGTGTCTGCGTTGCTTGGCTCCAGGTGGGGGGGGGGGCCCCCGCGACGGGCGTTTTCGGCTGTCGTGGCTTGTCGTTGAAGCAACCCACTCTTGAGTGTCAGCACTTTCACCGATGAGGTGCAACAGGGAGGCAGCCCAGGATGTGATCTTGCGTGCTGGCGGAATACCGTGTCGACTAGGATGTAAGCTTTGGCGCTGGAGATTCCCCGGAGAGACGAAGCGTCTTGTAGCTTCCTTTTCACTTCCCGGAAGAGGGTCTTAGCTTATTGCCGGAAGTCTTCCTCGAGGGACGCAAGGTCAGGCAGGGGTGGGGTGCGTTGTCCGTCTCGGAGCAGCAAGTCGTCCTCGTCATTCGCGACATAACCGATACGGTCATGACCGGCCGGCCAGTGGTCGTGAGGGAGAGGCGAAAGAGCAGGTTGAAGCGCAGAGCGGGGGCCAGAAGGGCGTCATGGGCAGTTGAGTTTTCGGTCGTATCCATGTTTGTTGCGAAAGCGAAAGTCCAAATTCCAGAGATCGACGAGGTTTTCTAAACCTCTTGGAGGAAAATGAATGCCGATATCGGCCATGCTGCCGGTTATATAGAGGAGGAGTGCATCACGCAGACGCAGTGGTAGCACGCAACCAGGGGGATACTCACGACCGAAAAACCTCCAGAGAACCATTCCATTGAGGACAATGTAATGCTAAAATTATCAGGTAAATATGTTTTGGCAAACAAGAAAACTATTTTTTTATTGCAATTCTGGACTGTGCAATTGATTCTAAGCAACTTTCCCTTTTACACCGCCCATCTAACTCTGTAACCTTTGGCCCTGTGTAGAGTAAGTAGCACTTAGAAAAAAAAGGAATGACCCTGTGGACTTAGCCACTTGTGAACTAACCACTTCATATTAA
Organism: Lithobius niger; assembly: GCA_023313725.1. NCBI lineage: Eukaryota > Metazoa > Arthropoda > Chilopoda > Lithobiomorpha > Lithobiidae > Lithobius > Lithobius niger. Next base: position 121,111 of record JAHWFP010133142.1, read on the forward strand.
CTTTTATATTTTGATTGGTTGGAGTGGTATGTCCACTCTGGTCTGAGTAATTAAAAAGTGGTCCGAGTGGTATAAATATTTTATTAATTTTCACATTATGAAAATGAGGAATTAGCAATATTAAGGTGGTAGTCTCGAGTTATAAGCTTTAATTTGCTTTGTTAGCTTTAACATCCTGAGAATTATGGATGATTGTCACGGTCTGAGCTCGACTAAGCATTCAAATGATATTTGCGGTTATAAATAAATCATATCAAAAACCAAAACTGGTTAAAGGAGCCGCCAAGTTCAGAATGGTTCGGCCCTTCAAAAGAGTGATATCAACACACCAAAACATTCGCCGAGTTAATCGCACCGCTTAATAGTTTGAAGGTTTAATGAAAACTCGAACATTACCACTTTCGGTAGCAATGTTCAAGTTTTCATTTAACGTCAAAAGTATTATTCGGTGCGATTAAGTTGGCAAATGTTTTGGTGTGTTGATATCACTCCTTTGAAGGGCCGGACCATTCGGAACTTGGCAGCCCCTTTAACCAGTTTTGATTTTGATATGATATCACTCCTTTTTTTAAATTGTGTATTGACTCAACTCCACTACCGTGCAGATGTATAATAAGTGCCACTACAACAAGAAATTGGTTTTCAACAATTTGCTACCATCTTATGCCTATAGGCCGAACCGTTCTCAACTTAGCCACCTTTTTATAGGTTTTTGGTTTGGTTTTAATTTTGTTGTAGTTTGTTATATTCAGTTAATTTGGTGTGTTGATATCACTCCTTTGAAGGGCCGAACCACTCTCAACTTGGTGGCCTGTTTACCAGTTTTTGACTTTGTTATTACAGTTGGTTTATTTTTCGTGAATTGGACGTGAATACAATTTCTTTGCAACGCTGTTTAGATTTCTCGTGATATACTAGTGTGTGTCTAGGCATGCACATCAGTAGTCACGTTCTCATTGTCCGAACTTTGGCGGTCCAATGAGAGACGATGCCGACAATAATAACAGAGGATCTAACAATATTTTCGCACTTACGTGCCCTCCCACGCCATTTCCGTTACGCCCCCAGGCTCGAAGCCATAAAAGGTACGCAGTTAGTTTTGTACTGCACCCATTCGTCCAATTTCATAGCTGGAAGCCTTCGCGTTATCTCGACATCGATGAATAATCACCCTATGGAAAGTAACCTGGGGATGAGCGGACTAGATAGTAGCTAGTAACTAGTAACACATTTACAACGTTATTGAGAATCAGATTTTGCATTGAAAACAGTTTAACTGGCATTCCTACAAGAATTAATTTTTGTGAGGTGGGTCATTGCTCACAATTTCAACACAATTTAAGCTTTTGTACCGAATTATTATTTTTCCCTAAGTACCTGAAATGTGCCCAACTATCCTTCAAGATATAAGACACTGACACAATGGCATCGCGCTACAATGATTTACAACCTTGACAATTGAATTAATGTGATGTTAGTTGTGATGTTTGTTGCCTAACTTGGCACGACACACTAGCGTGTATCTAGATAATAAAAAAAAAGTCATGGAGTCGAGTTCGATCATTTTAACGGGGGTGGGTGGCGAACTGAGCTGCAATTTAAGAACATCTATATATTTAAATCCTAAAAAGGAGTACGAAATTACTCTAGTTTCCTTGGATACGTATTACATCATATTTAATGTTCACAATGATAACAACGAAATTTCGTACACCGTCAATGGTGGAGCGAACTGGATTACAGTGAGAGTCATCCCAGGTGCATACGAAATTTCCGATTTAAATAATTTTATTCAAGCAGTAATACAGGGAAACGGACACGAAAAAAATGCCATTGACCATAGAACCAAACCACAATACTTTAAAAACTAACTTAATCATCGGTAATCAGGCCTATGGAGTGTCCTTTTCGGGAGATAATAGTTTACACCAAGACCAAATTTTGGGGTTCCTCCACGGCACTTATACTAAATCTCAACAAGGGGATTTTCGTTCACACTAATATAATAGGGTCCTCATACGTGAATGACGACACGCAACTTGCATCTACGCTTTCTATCCAGGAGTGCCCCCTGGTTACAAGATGATAATTGCTCCTTAAAATTTGATTTATTTGCCAGTCACTACCGATAAGATTAGAAATATACACATTAGGTTAACTTCTCAAGATAATGAAATAATAAATTTAAACGGCGAAACGCTCACGGTCAGCCTTCAACTCAGATTGGAAAAATAATCCTTATATAAAAAACAAAAGTTGGTATTCAAAAGAAAAAAAAGAATATTAGGAAAATGATTAGTCAAAGATAATAATAAATTAACGCTAAAAAACCGAGCATTCATCAAATTTATAACCGCGGCTAGAAGATGAGTTTAACTGAAGATTATCTGAATATAAACGAATCGTTACAACGCGATTCCTCCATGGAGAGCTATTTTTTTCACGAATATAATCCGATCGTAGGAACTAACATTAATAATGTCAATTCGGAAATTAGAATTGTAATCGAAAACCAGGATTCCTGCATGTTGCTAACAGTTTTCTTTTGATTAGAGGCAAACTGCTGAAAAGCGACGGTACTAATTATGTCGATGCTGACGTCACGACTCTCATCAATAACGGTCCCATGTACCTGTTTTCCTGCATTAAATATCACTTGGGGGACAAGCTCGTGGAAGAATTAAATTACCCGGGGTATGGGACACTGATGAAAGGCCTGCTCACCTACGGCTTGAGTGATCAAGTATCGTTGCTGGGGAACTGCTGGGCTTTAGACGCTGCCAGTTTGGACGATAACATAGGATTCAAATTGACACATTCCACCATCGTGAAGGAACCTGTTTATAAAGAGAGCTTCTCCTTTGCCATTCCTTTAAAACACTGCACTGGATTTTTTCGTAAATTACGACAAGGTACTCTATGATACCAAGCATGTGCTGACGTTGTCTAGGGCGAGCAACGACGATACTGTATTTAGGGCCGCTGCCACTGCTGCCGGTGAAGTCGAATTGACTGGTGTTTCTGGTACGTGCCGCACGTCACAATGTCCAACTAACAAAAACTCAGGCTTTTTAAATGCATCGAGGGGGGATGAACGTGGATTTGGGCTTTAGACACTGGCATTATGATTCTTGCGAATTGCCACAGAGCACCAACTCCACGTGGAGGGTTCTCACTACTTCAGCGGTCGAAAAGCCCAGATGGGTCATTCTAGCTCTGCAGATTAACAGAAACAATGCTCAAACTAAAAATCCTGCTGTGTTCGATAACTGTAGTCTTCCGGACGCTCACGTGACTTTAAATTCCGAGCGTTACCCCTTTCTCGATTTAGGCGTAAATTTTCTCAGCAGTTTAGACACGCTTCGTACGATGTCGGGATGTCTGCATCGATTCAGTTCAGTTTAAAAAGACTTACCCTCTAGTGGTTTTGGATTGCTCCAAACAGTCAGAGAGACTTCAGTCAGGTGTCGTCGATGTGCAAGTGAAACTAAAATGTAATGTCGCTGTCCCCGCCAACACGAATTGTCACGCGCTGCTGATTCGAGATAGAAAAATGAGTTTGAAATTGGATAGAGGCAAAGTCGAAGTTATTTATTAATATAATAAAAAAGAAATAAGGAAAATATTAAAAAGACGCAAGACCGGAAACCAAAGAAAATGAGGAGGGTTTTTACCGCTGTTGGCATTGCTCGGCCCACTCATAGCTGGTGTGGGAGTGTTAGCAAAAAGTGCAGTAGGTATAAATATGGCTGTTGTCGCGTTTTGCGATCGCTCGGTTCAGTTTTGGCTATTTTCACAATAATGCTTAATATTTCCTAAACTAGTTTAGTCCGTAATTAATTAGGTTTACTATTTTTAATCTAAATAGTTTGGTTCCTACGTTAATATGCTGTTTAAATGATTTGATTCTTGTGTCCATATGCTAATCAATGCTTTGTTACTTATATCCCTTGCTCCGTACGCTACGTCGTATCTTCTGGCAAACGTCATTGTGATGATGATGCGTAGCCTTTGTGATGTTAGCCGATGACGTCAGACTCGTCAGTCAGCTGTTTTGTTTTCACTTCATGGGAGCGGTAGACGTGTAGATTGTCAGCTCTCGTATGCCGTTTGGCCTTAGCCAAGCTGCGTTCTTGGGATTTGGATGGCCGTGCACAAGGAACTTCCACTTCTCACTCGAGGACAAGGCATAAAGATGGTTTATCAAGGTAAATAACTCTCACTGTACATCGTATGACAATATTTAGTTCTGCGGCTAATCAACCTGGAGCCATCCTTGAATTATGAGCGAGTGCTTCGACGAGCGAATTTCTTAGGGCGGGTCTTAGCCCGTAGAACTGGAAAATCCCTCTGGCTTGTAATTTTCCCACGACAGTGGACTTACGTTTTATTTCCAAGTTCGGGCCATGTCCACGACCGAGTTTAGATGTTGTATTTTTAACATGCTTCGTTTTTTGCGTTTTCCATAGCTAGAGTGACCGTTGGTGCGTATTTCTTGAGTAAACCCAAGCTTCATGAATTACCGTTTTCTGAAGCCACGTTGCCTGTGGTTTTACAGTGTTCATCACATAAGCCTATTTGCCATAATCAAGTTGTGCTTCGTTACGAAGACCTGCGGCAAAACTCGGCGCCCATAGGCCTAGTTTCGGGAAAAACCGCCGGCTGATACCCCTTTCGTTATTTCACTTCTTGTAATGTTCTCAGTCATTTCTCAATTCCAAATTGTATAAACGGTCATTCCTAGGCACTCCCTCAATAAATGTCACCCACTTGTTTTCAACTGAATGCTGCGTTGAGTGTATTTTCATAGTGTTTAATACAGGCCATAACCCGTAACCTTCACCCTACCAAGCCAAGCATTCCATCGCTGATTGAACCCTGGAGGGGCTCGTATCACCCCGAATAACACTGTACTGCGGTGAAGCCTAGCCTAGTGCTATTAAGAGCTTAATTCACGCTAAAATCTCGATATAACTGGGGTTCTGTGTCCGTTTCTTGTTTTTTTTTGGGTAACTTGTCAAAATTAATAATTAATAAACTATTTAATAGTTGATAAGCCTAAAGTGTTAAAATTTTCAAGACACTTTGTCAGATTTTTTTTTCAAGCTTCAAGTTTTTTTCCTATAACTAAATCATCACCCCCCCCCCCTCCGTTTCCATTCTCCCGTTTTTATGGCTTGTTGTGCACTTATGAAATTGCAAGTTCTTGGGTGAATTTACCTGTTGGAGCTAAAAAAAAAAGGAAAAAGGACAATCAAGAATAATCTTAGACTTTTTTTGAAGTGGTGCTGAGACATCTTATTTTTCTTTTTGCAAGCCAAAATTGGGAAATGACTTTCGTTACTAGTTTTGTTTGTTACTCGTAACTTATTCTTTGGTGGAAATTTTGGTAAGTTTTCGTTTAAAATTTACTGATAATTGTATCTGCGGTTAGGATAAAGGTGGGAAAGGGGGCTTTGAATAGTAACCTTTTTGCTTAATAATTATAGGATTACGCGGTGGTAAGCATTGCAACTTAAATCGTCTCATCATAGTTCCCCTGTTTGCTCTCGTGTATACCCTTAGTCTCGTTTTCCTTGTTTCACTTCCCCTTAGCTTCTTACCAAAAAAAAATAAATAAATAAATAAATAAAATTTCCCCCTGTTGTGTCTCGTAACTGTGGTCTTAGTCTTCAAAGTTAAAGTTAAAAAAAAGTGTGGGATTGGATTAAGTTTTCAGATAGTTTTGCTCAATTAGTTTAAAAAAAAGGGAAACTACATTACTTTTCCAAGATTTAGTCTTCTAGTGCCTTCTGTGCACTAAAAAACCGTAGATTTTGGTGCTGTTGTAAGGAAGTGTGTCATAGTTTTGTGTTATTGGTTTTTTTTTAGAAACTAATAAGTAATATTTTTTCATGGATCCAAAACTATCACCAATTACTGAGGAATCTTCGGATGTTCAGCCACCTCCAGGGATCAATGACAGTGAAATGATTAGACTAGCCGAACACTTTCTTACAATGACAAATCAAGGTAACGTGACTACTAGAACTAAGCAATGTTTAAATAGAATGTCTAACCAACAACAATCGCTTGGTTTAGACAGGTTGTCAAATTGTTCAGGTCGAAGGAATTCTGAGGTGTCTGGGTCGACCACATTGAGTCAGGTTGATGATTTTGATTTTCCCATAAATTTTAGTGAACAGGACCATGGCGTGCCTCAAATGAGTGATAACTTTACTCAAACCACGCCTAGTTGTAGAGTTACGGCTGGTGTTTGCCCAGAAGTTGACGATTTTGCGACTGAATGTCATTGGTTACTGAATTCCTTATCATTGGATCAAAATCAATACCCCCACCTAATGAACGTAATAATCGAGATTTTGTTCAAAACCATCAGACAAATGATGATTTTTTCACGGAGTGTACGAACTAGCAATGCACCTGCCCCTAACCTAACATTAAATCAACACCCCCCTCCTCAAATTTAAGGCAAAATGATTTTTTTTCGCAGAGCGTTCGACCAAATCAAGCACCTGTTTCTAACCTAACATTAAATCGACAACCCCCTCCAATTTAACCACAAATAACGTTTCGTTTCCAAGTTTAAATGTGAACTCTTCATTTCCTCCTATTCCTTCGTTTAATGACATCTTGCACCCAATCATTGTCCTCCCTCATGGAACCTTCCCCCCATAATGTTTTTCCAAATAATGATGATCCATGGAATCCAACTACTGGTACTTGTCAGAACACTGGATTGGTAAATACGGGTAATTCAGTGGATACAGTTACGTTGTCAAGGGACGAATACAATCGTTTAGTGACATCGCAAGTTTGCCTGCAACAGGAACGATCTAACCTCCAGCAGAGACTTCGCTCCGTTAACCAACAATCAGCTGAATTGCCATGTGGTTGGGTGCCGAAGGTTACGTTACAGAACTTTTCGGTCTTCATCCGTGATTGCAAAATTGTTATGAGAACTTTAGGTATTCCAACTAATGTATTCTTGAGGTCATGGATTCTGATGCATTTGGTCGGGAAGGCTAGAAAGTGGTGGGAGTTTGAGGCAGGTGACAGAGATTGGGCTTCCTTTGAAATAAGCTTCAGGCGTAAATTTAGAAACGTTAATTTACAAGAGTCATTGTTTCAAAAAATTTTTTCGCGACGACATCTTTTTCGTGAAAGCATCGAATCTTTTTGGAACGATTTGATTCGTTGGAATGACTCACTAGATGAACCAATCTCTGACAGTGAATTAGTTCGCATTGCCTTTTCCAACTTAGCACCAGCATTGCAGGCAATGTTATCATCGCAAAGCTTCTCCTGTGTTGCTGATCTTAGGGATATGGGCTCCAGAATTCAGAGATATATGGCATCGGCGTTGGAAGAAAAAAATGATCAAATTGCTAACGTGCAAACAAGTTTCACTAAACCTGAACAAGTGCTGTCAAGTGATTTTCAAGGTATTCCAATGGTTAAATGGGAGTCAAAACTTCTTCATTTTGACCAAACGATTGTTGCTGCTCCTTCAGTAAATTCGGCAACCATTCCAGAAGTCGATAGGCGGGCACAGTCAAATAGAGGTAATACAAACACAAGTCGCTTTGGTAACTCTAGCTTTAATAATCGTCCTCCAATTTGCTGGTATTGCAAAAAATATGGTCATATTGCTAGATTCTGTGCGTTATTGCCACCATATGACGATCAAAGTAGTCATCTTCAGGTGCAGTCTTCTGTACAGCCAGAAAACACTTATGTTCCTTGCCAATGAGTCGGGTTAGGGACGAAATGAAAATCAAGACTCATCTAATTGATTTAACTGTTTATCCTTTAGCGGGTTTAAAACCTTTAGTGCCCATAACCATGAATAAATTAGTTTCAACGGCAATTTGGGATAGTGGGTCTGACTACTCATTAATAAATGAAGACTTTGTGAAGAGTTTGGGTGAGGCAGTGGAAATTAAACCTTTACCTCTTAAATTATTCACTGCTAATGGTGAAACAATAAAAACTTTAGGTTATGTTTCAATAAAATAAGTTGCCCGGAAAATCATTTAGACATTCTTTTGTGGTATGTGCAAATTTGCCAGGCAGGTTCATTCTCGGCACCGACATGATTATGCGTGCTAGGGTGGTTCTTTCATTGGCCAGTCACATCTGGTGGTATGAGGACCTACCGAGACTTCGTTATAAATTTTTGCAAAGTTTGGTAGACACCCCTGTTTGTTCTCACGTCTCTACAGAAATAAGATGGCAAACCATAATAGACAAGTCACCTTTAGATCAGTCTGATAAAACCAAATTTGCTGAAGTTTTCCAACGCCACTCACAAGTTTTTCAAGATGAGCCTGGCTCGTGTAGAACTGCACAAATGCACATAGATGTTATTGATAAGAGGCCTATGTATATTAAACCATTCCCTGCTAATCCTTCAAAGCTAAAAAAAACTAAATGAAGTAATTCAGTCTCTCTTAGTGGAAGGCCGTATTTGTAAATCGAATAGTCCTTGCTCATCCCCCTGCTTCCTGAAAATGAAACCCAATGGGGATTATCGATTCTTAGTGGATTTTAGGATTTTGAATCAGAATTCTTTGCCCGATGCGTACCCTTTACCATCAATTGATTTTATTTTAAGTAAATTGGGTACACCTAAATACATCACGACAATCGATCTCCACTCCGCTTATCATCAGATTCCACTTGATGAGAAGTCTAGCAAGCTCGCAGCGTTTGGAGTACCTGGCTCTCTGTACCGTCCTCTTTATGTTATGTTTGGGCTCCGTAACGCCTCGAAAGTGTTTCAGAGGATAATGGACGAGTTGATGCGAACTCCAATTTTCAGGGAATTTTAATTTACCAAGATGACCTTATATTAATTTCTCAGGATCTCTCCGAGCATGTAGAAAAGCTAAACTTCGTCTGGGAAGACTGACCTTTGCAAATTTAACAGTTAACATCAATAAGTTTTTCCTCTGTCGTCCTGAGACAAGAGTATTGGGCTATATTTTGTCAAAAGACGGAATTTCCCCAGATCTTGCTAAGGTGGAGGCTATTGCAAATATGAAGTCTCCTACACACCTAAAGGAGGTTAGATCGTTTCTCGGTATGACTGGTTTCTTTAGGAGGTACATCCATTCTTAGTCTTTAGTTGCACGCTTTCTTTTCAGTTTATTAAAGTCATCTAAGAAATTTGAGTGGTCCCAAGACTGTCAAGTTGCTTTTGACACCCTGAAGCAAAAACTGATTACTGCCCCTATCTTGGCTCAACCAGAGTTTTCAAAACCGTTCGTCATCTGTTGTGATAGTTGCAGTTATAGTTTGGGAGCAATCCTCTCACAAGAGGGCGTGCTGGTCCTACAGTAGTTTGCTACGCTAGTTGTCTACTACGAGGCAATGAGGTTACGTTTAGCACGGTGGAGAGAGAAGCACTTGCTGTACTGTAGGCAGTGGAACTTTTCCGTCCTTATGTAGAGTCCAATGAATTTTTAGTCATTAGTGACCATGCTTCACTAGAATGGCGTAAGAAAGCAAAAGATCCCACCGGACGTCTTTCTCAATGGGCCTTGCGTCTCGCATGCTTCGATTTCACAATTAAATACAAGAGTGGAGCTTCTAATACTGCTGCAGATTGTCTTTCACGCCAAGTCCTTGCTACTGTTGAAGGCATTGTTGGAAATGACGATGTTGATAGTTTAAAACAGGTATCAAAACGAATACCCAGTGTTAAAATTGGTTAGGAAATTGGTTCTTTTTTTATATCTTACATATAAATAAAAAAAAGGAAGATAAATAGAAAGAAAAGAAAGAAATTCAAAATGTCTCACCCTGCCTGGTGCACGCATCTCTCCAATTTGCTGGAAATAAATTCGTTAGAAGTTAAGACGGAGAAGGCAACCGAGTTAAAAAATGGAGTAAAGTATACGTTGTCTCCTTCCGTAGATTTCAAAGATTTAAAGGGAGTAGGTTCTCCCATTTCGAACAAAGATTCGAAGCACAAGTGTTGGATTTCGCCGACGGACCCAGAAGCTCAAAATGCGTTGAAAAATCTTAGACGGCACATCTGCGAAAAATTAAAAGTCCAAATTGACGAACATAAACCCACTTCTTTGACGATGTTCAATTATCCCAATTACTTGCACCCTGTTACATCCTGCTACCCGTACTGCAAAAAGGCGAACGAAGATACCAACAATGCGGATAAGCCGATTTGCCTTAGAACTAGGGTGTACAACGATATTCACAAACCTAAAGGGAAACTTAACAAAAACGTTATGGAAAAACCGTTTTTTGACTTTCCTTCGTGCGGAAGTATGACCTTGTCGGAAGTTGGTGGTAAAAGTAACTCCTTGTATGTTAGCAACGACACTCCTAGAACTGGTGAAACTTTGTTGCAATGTAGGATAAGGAGTTGCTGAACCTAACATGACCAATGATAACTTTTCTGATCGAGACTTTATGAGTTTGGTTTCTGAATAAACCATAAAAATAAGACAATGGAAACTTTTTAAATTACGATTTTTTCGCCCTCCGCAAAGAACTAAAAAATCACCCATTTCTACCTTCGAGCATTAGATGCTTGATTATAGGTCCTGCAAACTGTGGGAAAACGAACCTACTGTTTAATTTTATTTGCAACGAGGGGTGGCTAGATTACGACAGATTACATGTCTACAGCAAAACTTTGTGTCAACCAAAATACCAAGCTTTACAGTCTGTATTTGCGGAAATTGGTGGAGTTGTGGTTTTCACGACTCGCAAAACGATCCGATTCCTCACGAGGAGTTGGATTCTTCATTTCGTATTCTCATTGTTTTCGATGATGTGCTTTTGGACAAACAAAATAACATCGAGAGTTACTTTTGAACAAAGTAACTCTCGATGTTATTTTGTTTGTGCCATTCAAATGCCGATGTTTTTTATTACAGTCAGCCCTATACATGAAATCTCAAGCAGATGATTAGAGATCATATCAATTATTAATCGTTTTTCCTGTGGACGAATTAAACCTAAAACAACTGTACGAAAATCACATCGGTTCTGACATGGAATTTCCCGAGTTTAATACATTGTGTAGAACGTGTTGGGACGATCCGTAAGGATTTTTATCGAATGACAAAACGTTAAATGAAGGGCGTTATAAACGTTCCTTTTCATGCGTAAATAAAAGAAGACGAAAGAAAAAAGAACATGGAAACGAAACGTGAAATTGTTAAACTCAAAAAACGTTTAACAAAAAATTTTTTGGAGCAACGTTTGGTGGATGAGCAAGTACAAAAAGAATCTTTGCAAGAGTTTTTAAACCCGTTGTTAGTACTTTGAAACCAACCATCCCAAATCCACCACCCGCAGCGAGTCCTTTGAAGGTAGTTGTTGGCTTTCCAACTAAAAAACGAGCGAAACGTATACAAATTGCTACTCCTGTAAAAGCTTATAAGTCAGAGAATTATGATGATGACGAGTAAAGGTGGGAAACTAAGGGAACAATGCACAATACGGGAAAGTTTGAATTGCTGACCATCCGACTCCGACAGCGCGAGATCCTCTCATTTCTCCCAATGTATCCGAATATGCGACTCCAGCTCCGGTTATGCGAACTGAATACGCGTCTACCAGTACAGGACCGAAAGTCACCCCCGTGCTTTCAACAATTCAAAACAGACGCATTTCGACACCTCCAGAAATTCCAAATTTCCCCACCCTCAGATCTTTGGATAGTCTATTACCAGGGCAAATCATAGGGCAAACGGCAAAATATTTCCTGCTCAAATTTTTTGAAATCCCAAGGATTCCGACCCAGTCTTTGGACTGCAATATGACATGAAAACCGTAGAACTGAGAATGACGAATAAACCCGTAAAAATATTCCAGAACGATATATTTGTTGGTGGTAAACAGGACCCGGGACGATGAGCAGTTTGGAGTTTGCTGGTTTTTAGGGACCTGAAAGAACCATCGTATCCTCCCGATGTCAAGGCATCTTAGGCTTCTCTTTTGAAAAATATGAACGCCATCTATCAAAACAACGATCCGGGTACTTGAAAACCCAAGTCTAATCACTGTGCCAAGTACGCAGCGATAATAGGACCTATTTGGGAGGATATGAAAACGAAGAAAAAGGGGGCTGGCATGGTTAAAAAAAACAAGGTATGCTAGAACGGTGGATTAAAGTACTACGACGATCCAAACGACCTGGTCAGGAGATTGAGGCTTTTGTACGGATCCACCCAAACAGGGTACGATGGTTACAGGAACGAGATGATTGAAATTTTATCAGAATTGGAACAACGACGCGTCATAACCACTCGTGAAAAAAAATATCGCTTATCAAAATTTAGGTTTAGGTTAAAATTGTTTATAATAAAAAAGGAAAGCAACCAAGACGAAGTTATGCGTGAAATGTAAACACCACACATCAAACCGACCCAAACCTCATATTATTCCAATATCAAAAAATAACAGACGAATGGAAGCAGTGTTTTGTGATGTGTGTGGAAGCAAAAAATCTTCCTTCATTAAATCTGGGGAGGTTATCGTAAATAAACTGATTGACCATTTGCTAGTAGAATTACATTTGCCCGGGTATCAATATTGTGGGCCTGGAACAAAACTAGAAAAGAGATTAGCTAGTGGTGATAAAGGAATAAATGAATTGGACAAGGCGTGTAAAGATCACAATATTGACTACTCGAAAAGTTCAGATTTAAACCAAAGGCACGTTGCCGGTGAAATTCTAATGTCTAAAACTCGAAAAGTACGCAAGGATTCTTCATTTTCTTGGAGAGAAAAATTAGCCGCATCGATCGTTAAAAAAATAATGCGAACAAAAATAAAATTCGGAATGGGGAAAAAAACCGAAATGAATCAACTCGCAAACGAACTTGAGAAACCAAGGCGGAAAATTTTTCCGAGATGGAAAGTGATTGTACTGAGCCTAAACGATGTATGGCAGGCTGATTTGGTGGAGATGATACCGTACGCTAAGCTAAATAAAGGTACTGACTTGCATTAACGTCATGTCCAAGTTTGCTTGGGCCATTCCTCTTAAATCTAAAACCGTTCTAGATGTTACTGAAGCTTTCAAGAAGATACTCTCAGGAGCAACAGCCCCTAAAAATTTAAAGTCGATTTAGGTTGAGAGTTCTACAATAAAAATTTCAAAGCGCTACTTAGATGCCATAACATCAACATGTACTCTACGTACTCTGAGAAGAAAGCAAGCGTGGTTGAACTTTTCAACAGAACGCTGAAAACTCGAATATGGAAAAAATTAACCAGGCAGGGGAATTACAAGTGGATACACATTATCGACGAGTTGGTTTCGCATTACAGCGAAACGGTTCATTCTACCACAAAACCGAAACCTAGGGAAGTAACCAGACATCACTAACCGTTGCTGAGACAGACTAGCCCTAAACAAACTGCTGAAGAAACCCAAGTTAACCGTGAGAAATAAAGCAAGGATTTCTAAAGTTAAAAAAATCTTCGATAAAGGATATTTGCTAAACTTTACTAACGAATTATTCACGATCCGAAAATTGCAAAAAAAACCAACCTGTTACGTACCTTTTAAAGGACGAACCGGTGAAGTATGAACCGGGTTAAAGGGTGATCCGGTGCTCGGAGGATTCTACGAACCGGAAATTCAGAAACCCCAGTTCCAGGTTTATTTCTAGTGGAACAAGTATTACGTAAAAAGAAAGGGAAAGATGGGAAAATACTTTATTTTGTTAAATGGAAGGGCTATGACTCCAAGTACAACAGTTGACAGATAATATAGATAGTTTAAGCTGAATTCACGTGCCCATAAGCTAGAGTACTGACTGGATCGTCGCAGACCCATCTCTTGTCGTCGTAGGGACTAAAAGCCAACTTGCTGGTGGTTTTTAGTTCGTGCGCCTCCTAACGAATGTAAGACCCCAGAGTTCTCACGACGCTATTATTAAACAGCACATGGTTGTACGTTTCGTGTACTACTTGTGCTGTTTTCTTAATGCCTTTGCAGGCCATCTTGTTCTTCCCACCCGATTGTGAAACACTGTAAAGCTTCAACTTTAAACCTACAAACTCGGAAATTGGGCACCCCGCACTCTCGTCTTTCTCTACCCCAATACTTTTTTTGTTGATGTTGGAGTGTAAGAAATGATCTTTTGGGTAGTCGGATGTGTCGAACAACGACACATCTTCTTCCATATCTTTGTAAATATCATCCGTTTCTATCGAATAACACAAAACCGTGTCCGTGACTAGGAGTTTACATCTCTTTGGTCCGTACTTTTTCATCATGTGGTCGTAGTGAAACAGGTAGACTAATAACTTTGACAGTTCCAAGACGCTAAACGCAACCACTATGGGCTTGTTTAAGATGATGTTTGCGGGAGGCTTTGTAAATATTACCAAATCCTCGCTTAGAGAAGTGAAACTCGTGGTGTAGGGGTGAGACACGTACTTGATGGCTTTCTCTTTCATCATCTCTATCAAGACGTTGTTTCTCTTATGTTTGTTCTCTATCGTCTTACTGAAAATCAAATTATTTTTCAGTTTGTAGAGGTTTTTGTCAAAATCGTTACTAGCTGCTTGCCGTTTCTCGTTATTAAACTCTATGTTAGGTTTCAGCTAAGGGGCTTGCTTAAAGCTGATCACTCTGTGTATTTTCTTGAGAACTATACCGAGGGAGATATAGTATTTCAAATTCCTGTAGTGCACCACGTAGTCTGTCTTTGAGCGAACGTTAGTTGTTAACTTTAGGCCTTTGCTGTACGTAAAATGCCCTTCTGAATCTTTTTACAACCCTATGTCGGGTTTAAGTTTCGTTACGTCGGTTTCTAATTCGTTAAACTGGGAATAAATTAAATCATCTTTGGGTTCTATGGCAGCTCCAACTTTAGTCAGGCATTTATTCCGCATGTCATAATCGTTATTCGAGTCTAATATAAATCCTACCTCAGGAGTTCCATTCACATCACTTTGCGTACGCTGCAAAGACTGACCAAATTTATTTACCGGCATTTTTTTATTTTTTCGGTTCTTTTTTTATATCTTACATATAAATAAAAAAAGGAAGATAAATAAAAAGCAAAAGAAAGAAATTAAAAATGTCTCACCCTGCCTGGTGCACGCATCTCTCCAATTTGCTGGAAATAAATTCGTTTGAAGTTAAGACGGAGAAGGCAACCGAGTTAAAAAATGGAGTAAAGTATACGTTGTCTCCTTCCGTAGACTTCAAAGATTTAAAGGGAATAGGTTCTCCCATTTCGAACAAAGATTCGAAGCACAAGTGTTGGATTTTGCCGACGGACCCTGAAGCTCAAAATGCGTTGAAAAATCTTAGACGCCACATCTGCGAAAAATTAAAAGTCCAAATTGACGAACATAAACCCACTTCTTTGACGATGTTCAATTATCCCAATTACTTGCACCCTGTTACAGCCTGCTACCCGTTCTGTAAAAAGGCGAACGAAGATACCAACAATGCAGATAAGCCGATCTGCCTTAGAACTAGGGTGTACAACGACATTCACAAACCTAAAGGGAAACTTAACAAAAACGTTATGGAAAAACCATTGTTTGACTTTCCTTCGTGCAGAAGTATGACCCTGTCGGAAGTTGGTGGTAAAAGTAACTCCTTGTACGTTAGCAACGACACTCCTAGCACTGGTGAAACTTTGTTGCAATGTAGGATAAGGAGTTGCTGAACCTAACATGACCAATGATAATTTTTCTGATCGAGACTTTATGAGTTTGGTTTCTGAATAAACCATAAAAAAAAACAATGGAAACTTTTTAAATTACGATTTTTTGGCCCTCCGCAAAGAACTAAAAAATCACCCATTTCTACCTTCGAGCATTAGATGCTTGATTATAGGTCCTGCAAACTGTGGGAAAACGAACCTACTGTTTAATTTTATTTGCAACGAGGGGTGGCTAGATTACGACAAATTACATGTCTACAGCAGAACTTTGTGTCAACCAAAATACCAAGCTTTACAGTCTGTATTTGCGGAAATTGGTGGAGTGGTGGTTTTCACGACTCGCAAAACGATCCGATTCCTCACGAGGAGTTGGATTCTACATTTCGTAATCTCATTGTTTTCGATTATGTGCTTTTGGACAAACAAAATAACATCGAGAGTTACTTTGTTCAAGGATGCCATTCGAATGCCGATGTTTTTTCTTACAGTCAGCCCTATATTATTAATTATTAATCGTTTTTCCTGTGGAAGAATTAAACCTAAAACATCTGTACGAAAATCACGTCGGTCCCGTCATGGAATTTCCCGAGTTTAAAACATTGTGTAGAACGTGTTGGGACGATCCGTAAGGATTTGTATCGATTGACAAAACGTTAAATGAAGGGCGTTATAGACGTTCCTTTTCATGCGTAAATAAAAGAAGACGAAAGAAAAAAGAACATGGAAACGAAACATGAAATTGTTAAACTCAAAAAACGTTTAACAAAAAATGTTTTGGAGCAACGTTTGGATGAGCAAGTACAAGAAGAATCTTTGCAAGAGTTTTTAAACCCGTTGTTAGTACTTTGAAACCAACCATCCCAAAACCACCACCCGCAGCGAGTCCTTCGAAGGTAGTTGTTGGCTTTCCAACTAAAAAACGAGCGAAACGTATACAAATTGCTACTCCTGTAAAAGCTTATAAGTCAGAGGATTATGATGATGACGAGGAAGGGTGGGAAACTAAGGAAACAATGCACAATACGGGAAAGTTTGAATTGCTGACCATCCAACTCCGACAGCGCGAGATCCTCTCATTTCTCCCAATGTATCCGAATATGCGACTCCAGCTCCAGTGTTGCGAACCGAATACGCGTCTACCAGTACAGGACCGAAAGTCACCCCCGTGCTTTCAGCAATTCTAAACAGACGCGTTTTGACACCTCCAGAAATTCCAAATTTCCCCACCCTCAGATCTTTGGATAGTCTGTTACCAGGGCAAATCATAGGGCAAACGGCAAAATATATCCTGCTCAATTTTTTCTAAATCCCAAGGATTCTGACCCAGTCTTTGGACTGCAATATGACATGAAAACCGTAGAACTGAGCATGGTGAATAAACCCGTAAAAATATTCCAGAATGATATAGTTGTTGGTGGTAAACAGTACGCGGGACGACGAGCAGTTTGGAGTTTGCAGGTTTTTAGAAACCTGAAAGAACCATCGTATCCTTCCGATGTCAAGGCATCTTATGCGTCTCTTTTGAAAAATATGAACGCCATCTATCAAAACAACGATCCGGGTACTTGAAAACCCAAGTCTAATCGCTGTGCCAAGTACGCAGCGATAATAGGACCTATTTGGGAGGATATGAAAACGAAGAAAAAGGGGGCTGGCATGGTTAAAAAAACAAGGTATGCTAGAAGTAAGAAATGATCTTTTGGGTAGTCGGATGTGTCGAACAACGACACATCTTCTTCCATATCTTTGTAAATATCATCCGTTTCTATCGAATAACACAAATTATCCGTGTCCGTGACTAGGAGTTTACATCTCTCTGGTCCATACTTTTTCATCATGTGGTCGTAGTGAAACCGGTAGACTAATAACTTTGACAGTTCCAAGATGCTAAACGCAACCACAATGGGCTTGTTTAAGATGATGTTTGCGGGAGGCTTTGTAAATATTACCAAATCCTCGCTTAGAGAAGTGAAACTCGTGGTGTAGGGGTGAGACGCGTACTTGATAGCTTTCTCTTTCGTCGTCGCTATCAAGACGTTGTTTCTCTTACGTTTGCTCTCTATCGTCTTACTGAAAATCAAATTATTTTTCAGTTTGTAGAGGTTTTTGTCAAAATCGGTACTAATTGCTTGCCGTTTCTTGTTATTAAACTCTATGTAAGGTTTCAGCCTAGGGGCTTGCTTAAAGCTGATCACTCTGTGTATTTTCTTGAGAACTATGCCGAGAGAGATATAGTATTTAAAATTCCTGTAGTGCACCACGTAGTCTATCTTTGAGCGAACGTTAGTTGTAAACTTTAGGCCTTTGCTGTACGTTAACCACAAGTCCTCGATTGCTCGACGGTTGAAAGGAGAAAGTATAGACTTTGTGATTTTCATGTGCTCCGGGGGTAATGGGAAATCATTGTGCGATGCATGAAGCATCTCGGGGTATTCCAAGTCCACTTCTAATATCAGCCCCGTGTCACTCTGATCTCCGTAATTTTCGAGATTTATATCCTCGAGCCGGTCTTCCGGCACCCATTTGTACTCTACAGTTGATAGATACTCGCACATTACACAACCGCACTCATTGTTGAAGTCCAAAATATGATGTAAGAATTCTTTTTTTCAGGGTCGAAGGTCGATGGTATATACGAGTTGTTGGCTTTAGCGTATCTTCTAGCTATAAACGAGACACCGCCTCTTATACCATTTTCTACCATAAGATGCATGTCAATGTTAGTGAAGAGATACAAAGACACTCCCGTCCTCTTGAGCATCGCGTCCCAAGGTAGGGAGGGTGTAGAAATGTAATGGGAGGGGTCCAATCTGTAACTAGCCAAACTTGTCTCTCTAAAGTTTTCAAAGACATCGGCTAAAAGCCCGACTTCCATCCACAAATACAGGTCGTGGTGATCTCCAAGCGTTTTGCATTTGCCTACACCCAAATCTTCATTGCGTGTTGATAAGATTCAGAGCAGATCGACCCTTTCAACAACGAGGCAAATGCCGACATGGGAGGTAAATACTTTTTCTCAAACACTTCCACATTTGTCAGTTATTCATAGGGAAACTCATCTTTTTGCCTAAGGCCTTGTACGAGCTCCACGAATTCACCTTCGAAAAGCTTGTCCATGATGTCGAAATGCTTGAAGTTCGAAACTAGAGTTTCCAACGATGCCGTCATAAACACTAGGCTATCTATGAATGTAAATCCGCCTAATCTCATGCTGCTGATTCTTTCCTTGTTCTTAGCGATGATCCTGACCTTCTGCAGAGCCTTAAAATCTTTAAACGAATTCAAAGCCTTCACGCTGAAATGACTGTCGTATTTTTCGAAATTATGCATAACAACCGCTATGTTTTTGTTCAAAGTGTAAGAAAAGTTACACTTGCTGTGCGCGGCTCCAGTGATGTGGTCGTGATCTCATACTTTTGTAAATCCGTAAAAATTTTCTTGGGGTGGGGTGACTGCTCCATTGCAGATATTGCAGTGATTGCAGATATGGCACCCCTGTTCCTTGGTTAAATGTTCCATTCGTTCCTTGTGGGAATCCACATAAGCCACGATCTTGTTCTGCTCCTCTAATATAGATTCGAAGAAAACTTGCACTCAGTCTACTCCTCTGTATAACTTTTTAGAAAATACTAAGTTTCAACAATCACGTAGGCAAAACTGCAAGCTTGGTGAATGTGGTTAACTCTGGTGTATGTATCGTTTCCATCGTAACTGGAGACTGGGTGCAGCGCCGCTTCAAAGTCCACGTAAGCTATGCACAACCTTTTGAGTTAGTTCTTGAAATTCTTAAACCGGATAACATCATTGTTAGGCAATGTGGTCTTTTGACGGAACTCCCACGCAAGAAGGAAGGTGTTAGTTTTCATACCTGAAACAATTTCGAAAACCGTGTAACCAATGCCTGCAAAAATACTTCAAGCGCTTGTTGGGGTTGAAACTCACGATAAATTTGTTGAAGTCTCTTATCGTCACGTAGTGTCCATTGAGAAGAAGCAAGTCGACGTGATACTTACTTTCAACTAAGGAACTCAAGCGATAAACGCAAGGCTCATCCTCCTCGAAATCAAAAACAGATTCCGTACCAAAATGTTGTAGGCTTTTTCGAACGCCGCGATTTTGGATAAAGAAACGGAGTCCAACACACCTACAACTAACTCGTGCGTATGAGACAGATAATGTTTCGTATCCCAATCATGTTGCGAAGATGGAACGGGGTGTATACTAGCCAAACCACAGAAAACATCTATCATCTTCACTACGCACATTAACCAGTATATCGGGACCTAGTTTGAGGTTGTTGGGAAGTGATAGTGTAACCTTTCCTGGTAAAAGGTCTATATTATATTCCAACGCGTAGTTCGGTGCACACGCATTGCTTGACAACCCATCCACTTCCTTTTACGGCAAACTTACCAATACTATGCAGAATCTTGGTAGACATTTCGGAAAGAACCTCCTTGCTCCCCACTCTGGTCAGGTTGAAGTTAAAATAAGCCTTAATAGTTTTCGAATTATCAATCGCTTTTTCGAAGAGAATGCATAATACAATTTGAGTTTTTATGTTTACCATAAGACATAGACATTGTTCTAAAAGATTCCAATATGTGTCCTCGTATTGTTCCAACAAAATCAAGGTTTCGTAGTGCATTTCATCCTGCGTAAAATCCCGCTTGAAAGTTAAGAAGCATCTGTTGAAAGCATCGCGCACTAGATCAAATCCTCCTAAATTCAAACTGAAAGGCCTCACCTCGAGTTCGGTATCGTCTGTCACCTCCATCTTGTCTTTCAAATCGTTAATCATGTATCCTCTATTATAGGTACAACTAGAGATCTGACGTTGTTTGACAACGAGGTTAAAATTTGCGGTTATTTCAAAAATTATTTCTTCCTTCAACACAGGTTTGAGTTTGGGAAAAGACAGTTTACGTTTCTTTTTTGAAGACTCCCCAATTTCCATCGCATGTTGTTCGCCACACTTGTGCCGTTTATGCGCGAGCTGATTAGTGTAAGTCACACCGCACGATTTGCAGTTCACGTGTCTCCGTTTATACTTATTGTTCCTGACGTCTTTTCGCAGTATTGACACAAGAAAATCTCATCGTCAGACAACTCTCGTTTTTTTCATCAATCATCTTTGGTCCTTTTTTAATCTACCGAAACCGTCGCTTTGTTCATCGGAAGATATGAATGTGAAATCCTGGTATGAACCATAGCTTTTGCTAAATCGGGAAAATACGTCCGACAAGCTTCGCAGAATATGTACATTCTAACTTGAGTTTTTCAAGCGTGGTCATTTTTCCATCGCATCGGTCGTTGTGCGCCAAAACTTCATCATAGGAAGAAACGAGTTCTCTGCAATCGAGACAACTAAAGTTTAAAACGCAAGGCTTCTACAAATGACTTTCCACCTCTTCACGCGATAAAAACTCAACCTTGCATTTCTCGCACTGGGACCTCGAGACCACCTTGTACTTGGCTGCCATGGTTGATATGAAGATCGACGGTATTATCCGCGCATTTTATACCCACTGCTCATTCCCCGTATCAAATGGTCCACGCACTAGAAAGTCACACCCCTCATCCGTATAAAAAAAATCCGCGTAACTTGTGAAAAATTCTCACCGTGCTTTAAAAGGTTATGGGCTGTGGAATCGGTGCACGTCTATGGAGTTGGACTTCGGCATTTTTACGAGATCGGTCACAGCGAGTGATTATTGAACATATGCTCTCAGAAAAAAAGGAAATTAATTGTGGGGTTCCGCAGGGATCGGTGTTGGGTCCCCTCCTCTTCATTATCTACTTAAATGACCTGAATTTTACTAATTAAAGCACTTTTGGCATAAAATTTGCTGATGGTCTTAGAGTCGGCACCGAAAATTCTCTGCCAGGGTGCTCTGCTGACCTTATTGAGGAGATCCAAAATGTTGCATATTGGTCTGATGTCTGGCAGCTCCCACTTTCAGAATCAAAATGTCACGCTTTCCACGTTGGTTGGAATAAGAATTGTGCAAATTATACCTTAAATAACAAAATATTGCCATCGGTGGACTAAGTGAGAAATCTGGGCATTTGGTTCTCCCCAGACCTAAAATCCTCTTTACACTGCCAAAAAATTAGTTCTTTGGCCTTTAGACGGCTTGCTGTGGTTAACAGACGCTTCATGTCTGGAAGCATAAACACGCGAGTATGGGCATTTAAAGTTTTTGTAACACCGCTATTGGAGTTCACAACACCAGTGTGGTCCCCTTACCTGGCTAAAGATATCGACTTGATTGAGTTGGTCCAGCGAAAATTCACAAAGAGTTTGCCGGGGCTGTGTGAGGTAGACCATATCGAACGTTTATCGAGGACTGGTCTGCAACTGCTGGAACTCCGAAGAATAAAATTTGATCTAATTATCACTTCTAAGATTCTAAAGGGTCTGATTGCTGTTGACCTTCCTCTTTTTGATTTGGCCAACAGACACCATTCCACTAGAGGACATCCTTTGAAGTTAGAAGTTCAGAGTTCGAATCTTGACTGTCAAAAAAATTTCTTTTCATTTCGGGTCGTGAATATATGGAATGCTCTTAGCGTGGAAAGGGTGAATGCTCGAAATGTGATTGAATTTCGTAATATGATAAATAAGCAGTTCTTTAATCGCTATTTGAAGAGGACGCAGTAATTGTAAAATAGTTTCATTTTGAAGTCCGGGTGTTAGCACCTCACACCCCTTCTGGCCACCACCAACAAATGGTGGTAATTACCATTTTATTTATTTATTTAATATTATATGTTATTACTTTTATTATTTTTATTAAGATTGACAATTGGTTTTGACCAAGCTTTAAACTATGAAGTATTATTTTATTACTTTATTATTTTTTAAGAAATATTGACAATGTTACCCGGCTTTCCCCTCACTCGTTCTTCACGTTTGGTGATGCAATCGGGGACCATTTTGTCCCTGGTAGGTCTAACCTTGGTGGTAAGGCATTCGTGACCTCGACCCATTACCATCAACCTTTCCTCTGCAGCCGAGCCATCGTTTTTGTTTTGAACTTTTAAACTGTTTAACTTTTGTAATTTATATTATTTTATTAATTTTAACTTTGGGTGGCAGTTAGTGACCACCAGGTCCTTGCCATTTCGGTTGCATCTGCAACAAACCTATATAATATATTTAAAAAAAAACAACCCACAAACAATATTAAAATAGCACGTGATTTCCGGATGAGTAACCCAACGAGAAAGTTTTTACATGCCGGACTCGCAACACGTTTTAAATGCAAAATATTAGGAGAGGGCCTGCAGGGGGGACGGGGGGGGGGGGGGTTGCTCAAAAGGCCTGCTTTCTGCCAAATCCCTTACTACTTATTGCTACTGAGATGTGCCCTTTTCGTATGAACCTTTCTAATTGGTAAGTGGTTCAGGGGTTAGGGACCTCCAAATAACCAAATTTATTGTTTTACATAGTTTTAAAAATTGTTATTATGCAACAATGCCAAACTGAACACTAAATAAATCCGTTCGTCTTCATTACTAATACGAAATGCAATCATATAAAAAAGGTGACTGCTGTGCTCAAAATGTAACGAAAGCCAACAAAAAAAAGAAAATGGACCAGAAAAGTAGATTGGTGCTTCCATCTCATAATTACTAACAAAAACAAATGGATTTCATCAATTTGAACCAAAAACAGCTGATATCTATCCCAAAACAAAACTTGTTAAGGATTCCCGCCAAGCTTTTTGGTCGTGTGAAGTCATGATATCAAACGCTAAGCTCTTTCGCCAAGCTAATCCCACTGACTAAGCCTTCAAACGTTAAAAGAAATAATTGAAAATTGCGCAGTAAGCAATTTTCATATATTTCATTTAACCTTCGAATTATTACTCGGAGAGATTAGTTTGGCCAAAGAGCTTGGCGTTTGATATCACGACTTCACAAGGCAGAAAAGCTTAGCGAGAATTCTTAACAAGTTTTGTTTTGGGGCCAAGACACACGCTAGTTTGAAAGTTGTTTAATCGGGAGACTTTGGTCGCCTGACAACATAAAAGTCACTGTCAGAAACATAGCTTAATGCTTTCTTGTTGAAAAAACGACCTGAATAACGTTGATATTTGCGTAATTACTACTAACTACTATCTACTACTAACTACTACTTATTGCTACTGAGATGTGCCCTTTTCATATGTACCTTTATAAAGGGTTAAGTGGTTCAGGGGTTAGGGAGCTCCAAACGTCTAAATTGATTGTTTTACATTGTTTTAAACATTGTTTTAATGCAACAATACCAAACAAACAATTAAATAAATTCGTGCATTTGCAATGAGATACTGCAATACTAATAAAAATGCTAATCAAATGAAAAAGGTGATTGCTGTCCTCAAAATGTAACGAAACCACACAAAAAAAAAAAGAGAAGAAAAGGAAATGGACTAGAAAACTAGATTGGCGTTTCCGTCTCATAATTAATCAGAAAAAAATGGATTTAATCAATTTGGACCAAAAAAATCTGTTATCTACCCCAAAAAAAACTTGTTAAGGATTCCCGCCAAGCTTTTTGGTCAAGTGGTTCAGGGATTAGCGAGCTCCAAATGACCAAATTGATTGTTTTACATTGCTTTAAACATTGTTATTATGCAACAATGCCAAACTGAACATAAAAAAAAAAAATCCGTGCGTTTGCAGTACTAATACGAACGCCAAAAAAAAAAAATAGACCAGAAAACTAGATTAGTGTTTTGATCTCATATAACTAAGAAAAAATGGAGTTCAGCAATTTTGACCAAAAAGATATGATATGTACCCCAAAACAAAACTTGTTAAAGATGCCCGCTAAGTTTTTCGGCCGTGTGAAGTCGTGATATCAAACGTCAAGCTCTTTCGCCAAGCTAATCTCACCGACTAAGACCTCACACGTTAAATGAAATATTTGAAAATTGCGCAGTAAGCAATTTTCATATATTTCATTTAACCTTCGAACTATTACTCGGTGGGATTAGCTTGGCAAAAGAGCTCAGCGTTTGATATCACGACTTCACGCGGCCGAAAAGCTTGGCGGGAATCCTTAACAAGTTTTGTTTTGGGGTAGATTACTACTAACTATTACTGATAACGTTTTTTTTTTGTATCATGAAAATAAATTCTTTCGTACGGTAAATAAAGTTGGTTTTTAGCTCATTTTACAGGTATTGCTCTGGAGATGTGCCCTATTCATATGTACCTTTATAATAATCAATTGGTTCAGGGGTTAAGGAGATCAAAACGTCTAAATTGATTGTTTTACATTGTTTTAAACATTGTTTTTATGCAACAATACCAAACTGACAATTAAATAAATTCGTGCATTTGCAAGGAGATACCAATACTAATAAAAATGCTAATCAAATGAAAAAGGTGATTGCTGTCCTCAAAATCTAACGAAACCAAAAAAAAAGAGAAGAAAAAGAAATGGACCAGAAAACTAGATTGGCGTTTCCATCTCATAATCACTTAGGAAAAAAAAATAGATTTCATCAATTTGGACCAAAAAAAATGTGATATCTACCCCAAAACAAAACATGTTAAGGATTCCCGCCAAGCTTTTCGGCCATTGGAAGTCTTGATATCAGACGCCAAGCTCTTTCGCCAAGCTAATCCCACCAACTAATATTTCAAACGTTAAATGAAATAATTAAAAATTGTGCAGTAAGCAATTTTCATACATTTCATTTAACCTTCGAACTATTACTCGGTGGGATTAGCTTGGCGTTTGGCGTTTGACGTTTGGCGTGTGATATCATGACTTCCCATGGCCTAAAAGCTTGGCGAGAATCCTTAACAAGTTTTGTTTTGGGGTAGACTACTGGTAACGACTTTTGTATCACGAAAATAAATCCTTCATGCGGTGAATATAGCTGGTTCTTAGCTCATTTTACAGGTATTGCTCTGAAGATGTGGCCTTTTCATATGGACCTTTATAATTGGTCAAGTGGTTCTGGGGTTAGGGACTTTCAAACGTCTAAATTGATTGTTTTACATTGTTTTAAATATTGTTTTTATGCAACAATATCAAACTGACAATTAAATAAATTCGTGCATTTGCAAGGAGATACTGCGTGGTCTGCTTTCGGTCGATCTTCCTTGATTTGAGCTCAGCACCGTAAATTGGACGAGAGGTCATAGCCTAAAACTGAGCGTACCTAAGACACGATTGACTTGCCGCAGAAATTTCTTTGCCGTAAGGGTGGTCCCCGTCTGGAATTCACTGGAGGAGCACATGGTTATGGCGCCAACGGTACTTGCATTCAAGCGCTATCTAATGAATATAGATCTGACTCGCTTCCTCAAGAGGCCCCAATTTTGTGGCAGCCATTGATTTTATTTTTCTTCGCACTGGACATGCAGTCACTGCATCAATCTATCTTTCTAATTTTTACTGCATCAACTTTTTATTGACAATTGACTTAATCTGGTCAGGCTCCTTATCTTTTTTAGGCTAACAGTTAGTGGCTATTCAGCCCTTGTTAGTCCTGTTGCTCCTGCAACGAATATTTATTTATTTATTTATTTATTTATTTATTTATTTATTTATTTATTTATGAAGGTGATTGCTGTCCTCAAAATGTAAAGAAACCACACAAAAAAAAGAGAAGAAAAAGAAATGGACTAGAAAACTAAATTGACTAAATCTTATCAGCTGTAGCCTACACTCTGGTAGTCCGTGTTGTTTATTACCATTGGTGCCCACGCTGGGCTAAGGTGTGTCCCCGCCTAGGACATCACAGTTGGCGACGAGTCCGGTACCTTTGGTAATCTTTAAAAACTTTAGCTTAAACTGATAGGTCTTCAACCACATCTTTGCTCCATATTTGTGGTAAGTTGCAAATTTTTTTCATTTTGGCAATGAAAATTAGTGCTCTGAATTCCTATCAGAGTTTAAACTTTTTCAAACAGTGTTATTTTGACGTGGTAGTGCTGTGTGGTACGAAATGATAACAGTTAAATTTAGTACCTTAACAACTAGAACCGAAGTGGGCAATTGAATTTATTAAGGTTAATTTTACCTTGGCAGTGTTCTAGAGCGACGCACTGGCGTGTCCGCACAGGCAGTACTATAAACCTGAAGGTTCGAAAAATGCGCTGCTAAATTAACCCTTGTAAATTCGATTGTGCCATTGCCCATATTCGGGCTAGTATGTGCCGGTGTAAAATTTAACACTGTAGGTTTATGCTCAAACTTAGTGAAATCTGGTCTGTGCTGAGGCTTAGGCCACAAGTGTTGTTTTGTAAAACGTTGCAAATGGTGAACGTAAAACATTTTTTCAAAGCCTAGTCCCTTTAAATTTAACTTGTAGGCAGTTAATTTATACAACTAGGTAGGCTACAGTCAAGCTTGATTTATTTCTGTGTTTAAATAAGTGACCGGTAGTCTTGAGTGCTCCAGTTTAATCCTTGCATGTTAAACAGGATTGTAATTAAATTTAATTAAATTTAATTTTGTAGGCTTATGCCAAAGACATGTGTCGGTAGCAAACCACCTGTAACTGCTAAAGTTAGCAGTGAAAGTGAAACTGAAAATAATTCAGTAGTGAACGCAAGCGTTAATGAACTAGTTCTAATTTAAATCTAAATTATGAATCTAGTGATAGTGAAGACGACGTCAACATGGGTTCGTCTAAAACCGCTGGTTTATTTTCGGAATTCGATTGCGAGTCTGACATATGGGAGAAATACTCCAGCCGAATTCGTTACTTTTTTTTAGCTAAAGAAATACCAGCAACCAAGCAAGTTAATTTTCTAATGGCATCTGTGGGCCAGAAAATGTTTGATTGAATTCTTAATATCCTCTCACCTGATTTGCCCGACTCATTAACATTTGATGAGCTCGTTAAAAAAGTTTTAGACGACATTGAGCCAGTGCCCTCAGTGGTATCTGAGCGTGTTAAATTCTTTAGAAGATCGCAAAAATCAGATGAGAGTATCGGGGAATATTTAGCTGCCTTAAAGCTAATGACAAAGTATTGTGACTTCGCAAAAATTAAAGACATTAACAGCGAAATGATTAGGGATCGCCTAATTGGGGGGATCCAATCAGAAGTCATTCAACGCGAGTTGTTGAAGCAGACTCTGGATTTAAAGGCTACAACATCCTTAGCTTTATCCTTAGAATCTGCTGAAACAGACCAAAGCGTTTTGAGAAGCCATTCTAAAGCTGTTAACTACGTAGCTAAAAAATAGGGCTAAACATCAAGTAGGCCTAAATCCACTAAGGATTTCATTTGCTATTGTTGCGGAAAAAATGGCCACGTGAAAACACGTTGTAAATATCGAGACTATACTTGTGGCCGTTGCCACACTGTCGGCCATTTAAAAGCCGTGTGCCGAAAAGCTAGTCATTCGAATAGAACTTTAAAATCACTCGACCACCCTAAAGCAAGTTCTAGCACAAATTTTAAGGCTAGGCCGAACACAAAACAAAAGTATAGCTACAAAAAACACGTCAACAAACTCGAACGCGATAGCGAAAGTGATAGTGAAGAAGACCAGGATGTTGAAGCCGAAAATTCAGAGTCTGGTTCCGGGTCTGATAACGATTCAGACAACGACTATCTTGTACTGAAAAATAATACTCTTGGACTGAGTCAGGCTGCGGACCAGATTTCAATTCCCCTACAAACCAACAAAATAATAGTAGTAGTTAATTCTATGAAAATCCATAAATGGAAAATGCCAGTCTGCCTGAATGGTGTCAAGCTAGAAATGGAACTTGATTCCGGGGCAGATGCATCCATTATCCCTATTGAGTGGCAACAAAAATATTTTGCGGACTGTCCTTTAAAACTCAGTCCGTACTCAATACACTCATACACTTACGGAATTGAGAACACGATTTACACTGTAAGTCTGAAGGTTGAAGTTCAAGGTCAAATCGAACATTTGGATGCTTTAGTTTCAAAATTATATAAACCTGCATTAATGGGAAAGGATTGGCTTTCTATTTTTCGAGTTAATTTCCATCCTTTTTACGACCTACAAACGAAAGTGAAACCTAAGAAAAGTGTTAAGAAAATTAAAACTAGCATTACGCCAGTTGACACTTCCGAAATAGTGAAGGGTTTCCCGGAGCTATTTTCTGAAGGCATGGGTAAGTTTAAGAATTTTAAAGCCAAAATTCATTTAAAACCTGATGCCAAGCCTGTGTACAGTCGTGTAAGACCGGTTCCGTTAGCACTCAAAGAAAAGGTTAACCAAGAAATTTGTAGATTGGTTGGCCTTGGAATTCTAGAGCCTGTGGAAACTTCTCAGTGGTCTACGCCGATCGTCATAGTTCACAAAGCGGATGGTCAAATCCGAGTGATTGGTGATTATAAAACTACCGTGAACCCTCAACTCGAAGTCGACCACTATCCAGTTCCCACGGCCGCAGAATTATTCAGTGAATTAGCAGGCAGTGACACTTTTTCCCTTATCGATCTTAAGGATGCATTTCTGCAAATTGAACTCGACAAAGAGTCACAAGAAGCTTTGACAATAAATACACCCCTGGGTTTGTTTAGATGGCTTCGCGTACCCCTGGGCCTGGCGTCCAGTCCTGAAATTTTCCAGAGGGTAATGACTCAAGTCACCAGTAAAATCCCCAAATGTCTCCCGTTTTATGACGACATCCTGGTGAGCGGGAAGGGGGGTGAGCATGACGAATCGTTAAATAAACTGTTAAATGCTTTACAAGATGCAGGAGCCAAACTTAGGATCGAGAAGTGCAAACTGTCGCGGCCTGAATTAAAATATTTAGGCCACATGATAAATGCAGAAGGCTTGCATACACTCCCTGAGGTTATCGAAGCAGTCACAAACGCTCCTAACCCAAAATATATTCAAGAGCTACAGAGCTTTCTGGGTTTTGTAAACCATTACTCAAAATATCTACCGAATCTCACTCATATTCTGTCACCTGTAACACGTTTGTTAAGCCCAAGTGTGAAGTGGGTTTGGGGGGGCAGAATGCGACCGAGCCGTGAGTAAAGTAAAAGAATTATTTCTTACATCAAAAGTTCTGGTTCATTACGATCCCAAATTAAAGCTCAAGCTCATTTGTGACGGCTCACCCTACGGGGTCGGCGCGTGCCTGATGCATGTCATGAAAAACGGTGAATTACGGCCGATAGCTTTCGCTTCACGTAAACTCACTCAAGCGGAAAGAGGCTACTCGCATTTTGACCGGGAAGCGCTCAGCGTGGCTTGGGGAGTGAAACGGTTTCATGAATACGTTTATGGTCAGCGATTCATACTGCAGTCTGATCAGAAGGCTTTAGTTTGGATTTTTGGCCCTAAAAAAGGAATACTGCAGATGGCAGCCGCCAGGGTTCAGCGTTGGGCAGTGATGCTTAATGCTTACGACTACGAATTCGAACACATTCCCGGTAAACTTAATTTGACGGCAGACGCTTTATCGCGCCTTCCCCTCCCAAATACCGAGGAATTCGAGAAAGCAGAAGAGCAGTACAATATTCTTGCTTTAGAAACTATTTCTAATCTTCCAGTTTTAAACGAGACACTCGTTCTTGAAAGTAAACGTGATAAAATCCTTTCAAAAGTTTATCGTTATGTGAACCATGGTTGGCCTGACAAATGCGAAATTCCCGATCTGTTACCGTACTTCACACGTCGTGCTGAAATCTCTGTCGAAAACGAAACCTTATTTTGGGGGTATAGAGTGCTGGTGCCGACGGCCTTGCGGAGACAAATCTTGAAAGATCTACACAGTGCTCACTTAGGCATAGTTAAATTGAAAAGTTTAGCTAGACAAAAAGTCTGGTGGCCTAAGATTGACTCTGACATTGAAAATAAAGTCAAATCATGCCAAAATTGTCAAGAGTATAAAGATACTCAAACGTCAGGTCCTAAGCATACGTAGGAATATCCACTAAAACCAAACAATCGCTTACAAGCTGATTTTTTTGAGGCCGATGGACAATTACATATTTTTCATTCTTGTAGACGCACATTCAAAAATTCCTTTTGTGCATAAAATGAAGTCAACAACGTCCGCGCGTGTCATTGATGTTTTAAACAATCATAGCTTTGTATGGTTTAATGGACAGCTTAGTTACGGACAATGCTGCCCAATTTTTGTCAG
Organism: Lithobius niger; assembly: GCA_023313725.1. NCBI lineage: Eukaryota > Metazoa > Arthropoda > Chilopoda > Lithobiomorpha > Lithobiidae > Lithobius > Lithobius niger. Next base: position 151,885 of record JAHWFP010133142.1, read on the forward strand.
CAGAATTCCAAAATTGGTTAAAATCCAACGGAATTAGGAACATGACAGGGCCAAGTTTTGCGCCTTGGACCAACGGTTTGGCTGAGGTATACATCCGTAATTTCAAGAGAGTCTACAAGGCCGCGCGGCGACAGGGGTCTACTATTCAAGAGAGTATGAATTTTACTTGTTATCAGCACGAATCACTATCTCCGTTACCACGCAAGCAACACCCGGAAAATTATATTTTAACCGAGAATTAAAGTCTCGGCTGGATTTATTGTTCCCTGACCCTATTGCAGCCGTACGTCGTAAACAATTAAAACAAGTACAGAGCACCCACCATCGTGAGTTGAAAACGTATCAAATAGGTGAAAAGGTTTGGTATCGTGACTTTTCAACGACAAATGACAGGCTATGGTCAGTCGGTATGGTTAACCAAAAATGTGAAAATCAGTCCTATACTATCGTTGATACTAACGGTAATACGATTCGCAAACATCGCGAACAGCTAAGGTTACATACCGCGGAAAATGATTATCCAGAACAGCCTCCAAACGCACTTGTTTCGACGGCGAAAAGCAGTCATTTCTCCATGCATAATGAGCAAGATCACTCAAATTTCAAATGCATGTCTTTTGGCGGCAAACAACGTGAAAAGCCAAGTTTCGCTGACGTAGTTCCTGAGCGTCGATCTCTCGGCCAATCCAGAAAGTCAATTTCTGTTACTGAGGGGAAAATTCCACCAATCCAACAGCTTGAAAAATCACCTGAGAATTTACATCGCAAGTCACCAGGTGGCAGGAAATCTCCAGCGAAATTACCCCACACACACGAAGTGGATGAGTCTGCTAACGTAAATAACCAATCACCTTTGGCTACTACCAGCGCCCCTCTTGAAGGAAATTCTAAGCCAGAAAGGTCGCAATCTCCATCGATTATTACGTCACCATCCACTAAGCAATCACCACCGAAGCCAGGTCATGCTAACAAAAAAGCGAAACCGAATCCCAATAAACGCAAAGTTGTGCTATCACTCATCATTCAAAGAGACTGCGTAGAGCTCCAGTCAAGCTCAATTTGTAGTTTTTTTGCAAAATTACCATTTGGCTACAACTTCTTCGTTTTTTTGTTGTTGTAATCCGTTATACATGAATTAAATGATAGTTCTTTTTAAACTGTAGCGAGTAACGCTAAAACGTTTTGTCCCCTAGTTATTCGTGCAGAGAATTGGCTCTGTTAATTTTAAAAATGTCCACCTTTAAAATTAGGTAAAAATGTAAGTGTATTTTGTTGTTCGTGTGAAAAATTGATTTCACGATTTTATCTTTTTTTGTATCTTTTTCTCTTTACATGTACCTAAACACTTCTGACATCGGAACAAAAAATTGCTTGGAGCCGCAATTCCCACTCCGGTGAAGCCTAATACAAAGCAACTTCTTTGGCACCGAATTCTTGATTCCAGATGTTTGTCCACAGCAATGCTGTAGCGTTTCAGCTGCAGAAATGGTTGCTGCAAAAAGAAAATTAACCAAAAAAGGCTACGAAAATTAAAACAACAACATTGAAAATTTAAATTGAATTTATTGTAAAATTGCTCCAGAAATCAAAACAGAAATTTAAAACTGGCAAGTTTTCAGCCAGTTTATTAATGTTTAATTTTTTGCTTAATCATGTACATCTTCAGTTCTTTATTTTTAAACAGCTTTCAAAAATAGTGTTTAGTTTTTCCTCGAAAGCGAAAAATTATGTATCTTTCTTTAAAAATAGGTAGTGCACTAAAAAATACATCTTGCCTTCGTAATCATGATTTTATTTCCAGCTAGGCTCAGATTATTTTTTTTTCTGTTTTTTTTTTCGCTCGCTACATTGTGGAGTCGTCACTTGTGTGCTCCACAATGGCAGCCATCAATTTCATGTCAACATGTTAACCCTACCAAGATACCCCTTTAACTACTAATAGGCTCTTCCATAATTATATATTGTATTAAGTTGCATCACATGACTTCCTGTTATAATTGTATTTAAAGAGAAGTAAACAGGAAGTTTGCTGTCTTATCAGCTGTAGCCTACACTCTGGTAGTCCGTGTGTTTATTACCATTGGTGCCCACGCTGGACTAAGGTGTGTCCCCGCCTAGGACATCACAGTTTCCATCTCGGAATTACTAAGAAAAAAATGGATTTCATCAATTTGGACCAAAAAATGCTGATATCTACCCCAAAACAAACTTGTTAAGGATTGCCGCCAAGCTTTTCGGCCATGGGAAGTCGTGATATCAAACGCTAAGCCCTTTTGCCAACCTAATCTACCGACTAATACTTCAAACGTTAAATGAAATAAATGAAAATTGTGCAGTAAGCATTTAAAGATATTTCATTTAACCTTCGACTAATACTCGGTCGGATTAGCTCGGCGAAAGAGCTTGTCGTTTTATATCAACTTCACACGGCCGAAAAGCGTGGCGGGAAACCTTAGCAAGTTTTGTTTTGAGGTAGATTACTTGCTACTTACTACTTATTACTGGTAACGCTTTTTTTGTATCGCGAAAATAAATTCTTTCATGCGGTGAATAAAGTTGGTTCTTAGCTCATTTTACAGATATTGCTCTGAAGATGTGCCCTTTTCATATGAACCTTTCTAATTGGTCAAGTGGTTTATGGGTTAGGGAGCTCCAAATATCCAAATTGATTGTTTTACATTGTTTTAAAAATTATTATTATGGAACAATGCCAAACTGAACACTAAATAAATCCGTTCATCTTCATTACTAATATTAAATGCTATCATATAACAATGGTGACTGCTGTCCTCAAAATGTAACGAAAGCCAACAAAAAAAAAGGAAATGGACCAGAAAACTAGATTGGTGTTTCCATCTCATAATTACTAAGAAAATCAAATGGATTTCATCAATTTAGACCAAAAAAGGCTGTCATCTACCCCAAAACAAAACTTGTTAAGGATTCCCCCCAAGTTTTTCGGCCGTGTGAAGTCGTGATATCAAACGCCCAGCTCTTTCGCCAAGCTAATCCCACCGACCAAGACTTCAAACGTTAAATGAAATAATTGAAAATTGCGCATAAGCAATTTTCATATATTTCATTTAACCTTCGAACTATAGGATTAGCTTGGCAAAAGAGCTTGGCGTTTGATATCACGACTTCACATGGCCGAAAAGCTAGGCGTTAATCCTAAAGAAGTTTTGTTTTGGGGTTAAGACACACGCTAGTGTGTCGCCCCCCAAGATAAAACGATAACATCCACATATATGTATATATTAGCCTGGCGACAACTAGACACGTTGTGTCTTTACAGCAAAGGTAGTTTGGTTGTTTTCAGGCATGTGAGGATAAATAACAATGCAGCAGAAAAGGCAGAAAACTTGTTTGATCGGGAGACTTTGGTCACCTGACAACATAAAACCCAGCTAAAAATATTCTGCAGAAAAACTGCAGAAAGTGTAAGGATCTGCAGAAAAACTGCAGAATTCTGTAGGATTTCTGCAGTTTGTTGTTCAGTCTCAGCAAAGTGAAGTTAAATCTGTTTAGATTTTTCTGCAGTTTGCTGTTCACTTTCAGCAGTCGAAGCTAAAATCTGCAGATTTTCTGCAGTTTGTGGTTCACTCTCAACAATTGAAGTTAAAATCTGCAGATTTTCTGCAGTTTCTTCTTTACCTCTCAGCAAGTGAAGATAAAATCTGCAGACTTTCTGCAGTTTGTTGTTCACCCTTAGCAAGCAAAGATAAAATCTGCAGAATTCCTGCAGTTATTGTTTATTTTCTGAACGCTGCATGCAAAATCTGCTGAATTTCTGCAGATGTTGTTCACTCTCAGCAACCCGAATATAAAATCTGGAGAATTTCTGCAGTCTGTTGCTCACTCTCAGCTAGGTGAAAATAAAATATGCAAAATGTCTGCCAATGTTGTAAACTGCATGCTGAAGATAAAATCTGCAGAATTTCTGCAGTTATTGTTCATTCTCAGAGCTTGGCAGAAACGAATTTTACGAAACTGTATGCAAAAACACTCCACAATATAAAATATGTTAGATTATGCAAGTTAGCACGTTCATTAACACTTTAAGAACGGGTGTGCCTGAATAGCGCTCATTCCCTCCAGAACAGGAGTACCCGAAAATGCGTCTGCGATGGAAAGTTTGAAAACTTGTAAATGTGGAAATTTCCAAACAAGGATTAGATTATTATGGATATGGAGGATTGGATTTTTAAGGATAAAAATAAAGATATTCGAACGTCCTACTGCCATGCTAACCGTATTGAGGGGCCAGAAGGAAGTAATTTTTAGCGCACTTCAATTTTAAGTAGTTATTACGATTTTGATCGCCGGGAAAATAGTTTTAACAGCACAGTGCTAAATATGGAGTAAAGTAACGATCATGTAGTGCAACTTTCCCCAACAAATTAAAAAAGCTTCTTATTAAACGTATTTTAACTGTTGCTGAAGCAAAATTTTAGGATTACAATACCTTGTGGTTGACAGCAAACTAAATTTTATAGGACAGTTTACCTACTATGAAAGAAATCCTCAGTTAAGTTTTGGCCACGTTTGTCTCGGAACCTCGATATCAGCTGGGCGGCCAAACCGTATACAAATTACGAAAACCTGAGTGGTGCTTCAAGATGTTTAACAGTCACAACAATATGATAACAAATGACTGCCCTTTGGAGGTAGGAAATAATTATTATCACTTTTTATACTAATTAATATATTGTTGATCGTGATTTTTTTTGGTGCAAGTCAGAAATTGATGTTTTAAGTAGAAATGTTGACAGCACACGCTATGCCTAAACTTACTTCATTTTTTTAAAGTTGTCTGTAACAGTTTTGAAATTCTAATAAAAAAACACCACAACATAACTTTACGTTTTTTTTTTTACATTTTTATTTCAAAACTGCTACTAACACTAAAAAGGGGATATAAAAGCCTCTGATAAAATGACGCAAACTTCTTTCCTCCATTTCCAGGGTGTGAGACGATTTATTTGTATAGGCCAGTCAAAAGCTTTTTTTTGAGGGGGAGGGGGGGGGGGTTATTTTTGCTAGTCCTGAGTGTAATCAAATTCAGCCTGACTGCCGCTCTTAAAGGGTTAACTTTTATATACAGATACTTGTTTATTTGTATTTTCTTTGTACTTTCTAAACACGTTTTAAGCCTGTCAACATGTTTTGAAAAAGCAGTTAGGATTAGGGAAATTATAATTTTTTTTTCAAAGTATGTTGATTGGCTGAAAAGGTGAAGATGAAATTTGCAGAATTTCTGCAGGTTATTCACGCTCAGCAAGCTGAATGTAAAAAAATCTGTAGATTTTCTGCAGATATTGCAAAAAAATTTTATGTTGTTTCACTTATTAAATTGTGAACGTGTTTGAGTGGGACAAAAAAGGTTTTACGTGTGCAGAACTAATTATGCCAATTGATTGTTTAAAGGCACGTTAACATTTGCATTACTTTAGTGGATGTCCACAAAATACAAAACCTGGGCCCACACAGATTACGCTTAGAGATTGGCTATAGGTATATAAAGTTGAATTACATCTGTCACTATTGTAAGTAACCTAAGAGTATACTGATAATTATGATGTATAAATTGGGCATTGGTATGTTTACAACAATAATTTCCTTTATACTAAAGTGCAGCTGAAATGACTACTAAGGTTTCCAAAATGATTTTTTTTGCTGTAATTTTAGTGTAGGCGTATTTTTAAGAAACGAGAAGGTCCTAAATGCCCAAATTAACGAAAATCTAGCCCCCGCAACAATCAGCAACAATACTGCAACAATATGTGACGTCATTGATTGTTAGCAGACTTTTTTCCGTGAAAGCTTCGAACGTTTCAGGAACGTGCGGCAACAATGTATTGGGGGCAACGGTTGTTGTGAGTGGCAGCATCTGAATAGCCTCATTCAAGAATGAAGCACGTGTAGTTCACGGGTGGGAAAGCTGTTGGAGTTGGTTTATGGCTGTTTAAAATCCAAACGACTGAAAACCTGTTAAGCATTTCAATTAAATCACATTACGCAAAGATACGAAAAAGATTAATACTAAAAATACTAAATTACGTAAAGCAAATACATCATTAACAACCGAAAAAGGTATTAAGAATATTTTACCTCTGCATTTGCAACATTCCAAACAGTACGAATAGACCAGTAGTGTACACAGCTGGTTCTCTCCTCATATTTTTTACTTAACGAGCAGCTTTGGGTAGGAGTTAAGCTTTGCGTAGGTCTAACAGCTCAAAAATTTCTTAAAATACGTGAAACATGAAAACCAATATAAAATGTCGTACTGACACAAATTACAACTGAGTGGTGTGTGGTGGTGCCTGTCGTCACTTGTACTGTACAGCTTATGCAACACAATATATTTGAATTTAAAAAAATAATATTGTCCCTCTTCCCCCAGAAATAACCTTAGCAATTTAAGGTACGTATATGTTTGTAATGTTTTAAACAGCAACATTCGGCCTGCAGTGTATACATGAACCCATTACATGGTTCACTCCTTATCAATAATCCAGAGAAGTTGTGCTAAAATAAGTGAAACTAGAAAACCCATGTAAAGTGTGGGGTGGTTGAGATCCAGAGAGCAAAATGAAATACTATTTTTCTATTTTATATTCGTCAAAAATTATAGGCGACAACTGGTTCCTGTTTCAACGCATAACACGTAGCGGGAAAGAAGATGGCTTCTACGTGAAAAATCTTAAAATATGTGAAACAAGGAAACCCATGTAAAGTGTGGTAGTAACAAAAAATAAAAGCGATGTGTGGTTCCTGGTGTTCGGCTCTGGCGTCGCTTTTACTGTGCAGCTTTCGTAGCACAATTCATTTGAATAAAACAATAATCTGTACCAAGAGTGGTATAAAGGAGACCCGTTCGGCGCAACAGAGTATCTTGATAAAATTGCCTAGCATGCTTAGTTCAAGCATGTAGCAACTCGCGTACTACAGCGTTGAAACGGCCTTGTCGCTACAGGCCGTGTAGTCGCTACAGGCCGTGTAGTACGCGGGGATGGATAAGGAATCTTCAAACCAAGGCTGACTGGGGGAGAAATCGCGTGTCTCGCCTCCTGGCTCTTTGGCAGTTTAGGCGCACGTCGGAAGTGGATGGTTTATTAAACGGCGAAGCCGTTTTTCGTTCAGTTAATTTGTTTATGAACTGAACCCTTACGAAAAATGCGCACTGCACTCTGATCATTTGCTTGATCGTTTTAGATGTGGAATGTCTGTCAACAGCATACGAGTAGCAGCATATAAGCTTCTCGAGCGTAGCGAGACAACGCGGAATGAGCGAGCGAAGCGAGCGACTCCGCTAGTACTAATAAAAATGCTAATCCAATGAAAAAAGGTGATTGCTGTTCTCAAAATCTAACAAAACCAAAAAAAAAAGAGAAGAAAAAGAAATAGACCAGAAAACTAGATTGGCGTTGTTACCTCATAATTACTAAGAAAAAATGTATTTCATCAATTTGGACCAAAAAAATCTGATATCTACACCAAAACAAAACTTGTTAAGGATTCCCGCTAAGCTTTTCGGCCATGGGAAGTCGTGATATCAAACGCCAAGCTCTTTCGCCAAGCTAATCCCACCAACTAATACGTCAAACGTTAAATGAAATAATTAAAAATTGCGCAGTAAGCAATTTTCAGATATTTCATTTAACATTCGAACTATTACTCGGTGGGTTAGCTTGGCGAAAGAGCTTGGTGTTTGATATCACGAATTACCATGGCCGAAAAGCTTGGTGGGAATCCTTGACAAGTTTTGTTTTGGTGTAGATATCAGATTTTTTTGGTCCAAATTGATGAAATACATTTTTTTCTTAGTAATTATGAGATGAAAACGCCAATCTAGTTTTCTGGTCCATTTCTTTTTCTTCTCTTTTTTTTGGTTTTATTAGATATTGAGAACAGCAATCACCTTTTTTCACTGGATTAGCCTTGGGGTAGATTACTACTACTAACTACTGCTAACACTTTTTTGTATCACGAAAATAATTTTTTCCATGCAGTGGATAAAGCTGTTTTTTAGCTCATTTTACAGTTATTGATCTGGAGATGAGCCCTTTTCATATGGCTTCTTCTAAGTGGTCAAGTGGTTCAGGGTTTAGGGAGCTCCAAACGACCAAATTTATTGTTTTACATTGTTTTAAACATTGTTTTTATGCAACAATGCCAAACTGAACATTAAAGAAATTCGTTCGTTTGCAAGGAGATACTGTAGTACTAATAAAAATGCTAATCAAATGAAAAAGGTTACTGCTATCCTCAAAATCTAAGGAAACCAAAAAAAAGAAGAAAAAGAAATGGACCCGAAAACTAGGTTGGCTTTTCCATTTCATAATTACTAAAAAAAAATGGATTTCATCAATTTGAACTAAAAAAAATCTGATATCTACCCCAAAACAAAACTTGTTAAGGATTCCAGCCGAGCTTTTCGGCCGTGTGAAGTCGTGATATCAAAGGCCAAGTTCTTTCGCCAAGCTAATCCCACCGACTAATACTTCAAACGTTAAATGAAAAAACTGCAAATTGTACAGTAAGCAAATTTTCATATATTTCATTTAACCTTCGAACTATTACTTGGTGGGATTAGCTTGGCGAAAGAGCTTAGCGTTTGATATCACGACTTCACACGGTCGAAAAGCTTGGCGGCAATCCTTAACAAGTTTTGTTTTGGAGTAGTTTACTTACTACTGGTAACGCTTTTATTGTATCACGAAAATAAATTCTTCCATGCGGTGAATAAAGCTAGTTCTTAGCTCATTTTATAGATATTGCTACGGAGATGTGCCCTTTTCATACAAACCTTTCTATTTGGTCAGGTGGTTTACGGGTTAGGGAGCTCCAAATGACCAAATTGATTGTTTTACATTGTTTTAAAACTGTCATAATTGAACAAGGCCAAACTGAACACTAAATAAATCCGTTCGTCGTCATTACTAATACGAAATGCTATCATAAAAAAAGGTGACTGCTGTCCTCAAAATGTAACGAAAGCCAACATAAAAAAGGAAATGGACCAGAAAACTAGATTGGTGTTTCCATCTCATAATTACTAAGAAAAACAAATGGATTTCATCAATTTTGGCCAAAAACAGCTAATATCAACCCCAAAACCAAACTTGTTAAGTATTCTCCGCCAAGCTTTTCGGTCGTGTGAAGTCGTTATATCAAACGTCAAGCTCTTTCGCGAAGCTAATCCTACCGACTAAGACTTCAAACGTTAAATGAAATAATTGAAAATTGCGCAGTAAGCAATTTTCATATATTTCATTTGACCTTCGAATTATTACTCGGTGGGATTAGCCTGGCGAAAGACCTTGGCGTTTGATATCATGACTTCACACGGTCGAAAAGCTTGGCGGGAATCCTTGACAAGATAAAACGATAACATCCAGATAATATGTATATATGAACATGGCGACCACTAGACACGTTGTGTTTTTACAGCAAGGGTAGTTTGGTTGTTTTCAGGCATGTGAGGATAAATAACAATGCGACAGAAAAGGCTGAAACTTGTTTGATCGGGAGACTTTGGACACCTGACAACATAAAAGTCACTGTTAGACACATAGCTTAACGTTTTCTTTTTGAAAAAACGACCTGAATAACGTTGATATTTGCCTAATCAAGACACTTTTTACTACTAACTACTACTGGTAATGCTTTTTTGTATTGCGAAAATAAATTCTTTCATGCGGTGAATACAGTTGGTTCTTAGCTCATTTTACAGGTATTACTCTGAAGATGTGCCCTTTTCATATGGACCTTTATAATTGGTCAAGTGGTTCAGGGGTTAGGAAGCTCCAAACATCCAAATTGATTGTTTTACATTGTTTTAAACATTGTTTTTATGCAACAATACCAAACTGACAATTAAATAATTGTCAGTTTGGTAATGTTGCATAAAAACACTGCATTTGCAAGGAGATACTGCAATACTAATAAAAATGCTAATCAAATGAAAAAGGTGATTGCTGTCCTCAAAATCTAACGAAACCAAAACATAAAGAAGAAAAAGAAATGGACCAGAAAACTAGATTGGCATTTCCATCTCAGTATTACTAAGAAAAAAATGGATTTCATCAATTTGGACTAAACAAAATGTGATATCTACTCTAAAACAAAACTTGTTAAGGATTCCCGCCAAGCTTTTCGGCCATGGGAAGTCATGATATCAAACGCCAAGCTCTTTTGCCAAGCTAATCCCACCGACTAATACTTCAAACGTTAAATGAAATAATTGAAAATTGCGCAGTAAGCAATTTTCAGATATTTCATTTAACCTTCGAACTATTACTCGGTTAGATTAGCTTGGCGAAAGAGCTTGGCGTTTGATATCACAACTTCCCATGGCTGAAAGGCTTGGCGGGAATTTTTAACAAGTTTTGTTTTAGGGTAGATTATAACTACTAACTACTGGTAATGTTTTTTTGAATTATAAAAATAAATTTTTCCATGTGGTGGATAAAGTTGTTTCTTAGCTCATTTTACAGTTATTGATCTGGAGATATGCCCTTTTCATATGACTTTTTCTAATTGGTGAAATGATTTAGGGCTTAGGGAGCTCAAAACGACCAAATTGATTGTGTTACATTGTTTTAAACATTGTTTTTATGCAACAATGTCAAACTAAACATTAAACAAATTCGTGCGTTTGCAAGGAGATAATGTAGTACTAATAAAAATGCTAAACAAATGAAAAAGGGGAATTCTATCCTCAAAATCTAACGAAACCAAAACATAAAGCAGACAAAGAAATGGACCTGAAAACTAGGTTCGTGTTTCCATTTCATAATTACTAAGAAAAAAATGGATTTCATTAATTTGGACCAAAAAAAATCTGATATCTACGCCAAAACATATCTTGTTAAGGACTCTTGCAAAGCTTTTCGGCCGTGTGAAGTCGTGATGTCAAACGCCAAGCTCTTTCGCCAAGCTAATCCCACCGACTAATACTTCAAACGTAAATGAAATATTTGAAAATTACTCAGTAAGCAATTTTCATATATTTTATTTAACCTTCGAAGTATTACTCGGTGGTATTAGCTTGGCAGAAAGCTTGGCTGGAATCCTTAACAAGTTTTGTTTTGGGGTAGATTACTTATTACTTACTAATTACAACTGGTAACGCTTTTTTCGTATCACGAAAATAAATTCTTCCATGCGGTGAATAAAGTTGGTTCTTAGCTCGTTTTATAGATATTGCTACGGAGATGTGCCCTTTTCATATGAACCTTTCTAATTGGTCAAGTTGTTTAAGTGTTAGGGAGCTCCACATGACCAAATTGATTGTTTTACATTGTTTTAAAAGTTGTTATTATACAACAATGCCAAACTAATCACTAAAAAAATCCGTTCGTCTTCATTAATAATACGAAATGCTATCATATAAAAATCAGTGATTGCTGTTCTCAAAATGTAACGAAAGCCAACAAAGAAAAAAAAAGGAAATGGACCAGAAAACTAGATTGGTGTTTCCATCTCATAATTACTAAGAAAAACAAATGGATTTCATCAATGTGGACCAAAACAGCTGATATCTACCCCAAAACAAAACTTGTTAAGGATTCCCGCCAAGCTTTTCGGCCGTGTGAAGTCGTGATATCAAACGCCAAGCTCTTTCGCCAAGCTAATCCCACCGACTAAGACTTAAACGTAAATAAAACATTTGAAAATTGCGCAGTCAGCAATTTTCATATATTTCATTTACCCTTCGAACTATTACTCGGTGGTATTAGCTTGGCGAACGAGCTTGGCGTTTGATATCAGGACTTCACACGGCCGAAAAGCTTGGTGGGAATCCCTAACAAGTTTTATTTTGAGGTCAAGAATTACGCTAGTTTGTCGCCCGCCAAGATAAAATGATAACATCCAGATAATGTGTATATATGAGCATGGCGACCACTAGACACGTTGTGTCTTTGGCTCTTTTCAGGCATGTGAGGATAAATAACAACGCGACAGAAAAGGCTGAAACTTGTTCGATCGGGAGACTTTGGTCACCTAACAACATAAAAGTCACTGTTAGACACATAGCTTAGCGTTTTCTTGTTGTAAAAACGATCTGAATGACGTTGATATTTGCCTAATCAAGACACACGCCAGTGTGTCGCCCACCAAGATAAAACGATATCATCCAGATAATATGTATATATGAGCATGGCAACCACTAGACACGTTGTGTCTTTACAGCAAAGGTAGTTTGGCTGTTTTTTAGGCATGTGAGAATTAATAACAATGCGATAGAAAAGGCTGAAACTTGTTTGATCGGGATACTTTGGTCACCTGACAACATAAAAAAACAAATGCGTTAGAAGTTAAGATGGAGAAGGCAACCGAGTTAAAAAATGGAGTAAAATATACATTGTCTCCTTCCGTAGAATTCAAAGATTTAAAGGGAATAGGTTCTCCTACTTCTAACAAAGATTCCAAGCACAAGGGTTGGATTTTGCCAACGGACCCTGAAATTCAAAATGCGTTGAAAAATCATAGACGGTACAGCTGCGAAAAATTAAAAATCCAAATTGACGAACATAAACCCACTTCTTTGACGATGTTCAATTTTCCCAATTACTTGCACCCTGTTACATCCTGCTACCCATTCTGCACGAATGAAGATACCAACAATGCGGATAAGCCGCTCTGCCTTAGAACTTGGGTGTACAACGATATCCAAAAAACTAAAGGGAAACTTAACAAAAACGTTATGGAAAATCCGTGGTTTGACTTTCCTTCGTGCTGAAGTATGACCTTGTCAGAAGTTTGACGTAAAATTAACTTCATGTACGTCAGCAACGACACTCCTAGCACCGTGAAACTTTGGTGGAACATAGGATACGGATTTGCTGAACCTAACCAACGATAAATTTTCTGATCGAGACTTTATGAGTTTGGTTTCTAAATAAACCTAAAAAAAAAAAACATTGGAAATATTAAATTCCGATCCCCCCCCCACAAAGAACTAAAAAATCACCCATTTCTACCCTCGAACATTAGATGCCTGATTATAGGTCCTGCAAACTGTGGGAAAACGAACCTACTGTTTAATTTTATTTGCAACAAGGGATGGCTAGATTACGACAGATTACATGTCTATAGCAAAACTTTGTGTCAACCAAAATAACAAGCTTTACAGTCTGTATTTGCGGAAATTGGTGGTGTGGTGGGGCGAGAGATAGCCCCGCACTCGCAAAACAATCTGATTCCTCCCGAGGAGTTGTTGGATTCTACATTTTGTAATCTCATCATTTTCGATGATGGGCTTTTGGGCAAACAAAATAACATCGAGAGTTACTTCGCTCAAGGGCGCCATTCGAATGCCGATGTTTTTTTATTGCAGTCAGTCCTATACAAGAATTCCCAAGCAGGTGATTAGAGATAATGCCAATTTATGAATCGTTTTTCCTGTGGATGAATTAAACCTAAAACATCTGTACGAAAATCACGTCAGTCCTGACATGGAATTTCCCGAGTTTAAAACATTATGTAGAATGTGTTGGGACGACCCGTACGGATTTTTATCGATTGACAAAACGTTAAATGAAGGGTGTCATAAACGTTCGTTTTCGTGCGTAAATAAAAGAAGCCGAAAGAAAAAAGAACATGGAAACGAAACGTGAAATTGTTAAACTCAAAAAACGTTTAACAAAAAAATGTTTGAATCAACGTTTGGATAAGCAAGTACAAGAAGAATCTTTGAAAGAGTTCTTTAAACCCGTTGTTAGTACTTTAAAACCAACCATCCCGAAACCAACACCAGCAGCGAGTCCTTCAAAGGTAGTTGTTGGCTTTCCAATTAAAAAACGAGCGAAACGTATACGAATTGCTACTCTTGTAAGAATTTTTTTTTCTCCACCCTCACATCCTTGGACAGTCTGTTACCGGGGCAAATCATAGGGTACACGGCAAAATATTTCCTGCTCAAATTTTTCTCAAATCCCAAGGATTCGTACCCTGTCTTTGGACTGCAATATGACATGAAAACCAGAGAACTGAGCATGGCGAATAAACGCGTAAAAATATTCGAGAACGATATAGTTGTTGACGGTAAACAGTACCCGGGACGACGAGCACTTTGAGGTTTGCTGGTTTTTGAGGACCTGAAAGAACCTTCATATCCTCCCGATGTCAAGGCATTTTACGCGTCTCTTTTGAAAAATACGAACGCTATCCATCAAAACAAAGATCCGGGTACCCGAAAACCCAAGTCTAATCGCGATGCCAAGTACGCTGCGGTAATAGGACCTATTTGGGAGGATATGAAAATGAAGAAAAAGGGGACCGGCATGGTGAAAAAAGACGGGTAAGCCAGAACGGTGGATTACAAGTACTACGACGATCCAAACGACCTGGTCAGGTGATTGAAGTTTTTGTACGGATCCACCCGAGCGGGGCACGATGGTCACAGGAATGAGATTGAAATTTTATCAGAATTGGAAAAACGACGCATCATCATCACTCATGAAAAAATATCGCTTATTAAAAGTTAGGTTTAGGATAAAAATTGTTTGTATAATAAAAAAACAACCAAGATGAAGTTTTGCGTGAAATGTAAATGGCACACATCTAACCGACGAATGGAAGAAGTGATTTGTGATATGTGTGGAAGCAAAAAATCTTTCTTCGTTAAATCTGGGGAGGGTATCGTTAATAAACTGATTAACTATTTGCGCGCAGAATTATATTTGCCTGGGTATCAATATTGCGGGCCTGGAACAAAACTAGAAAAGAGATTAGCTAGTGGTGATAAAAGAATAAATGAATTGGACAAGGCGTGTAAAGATCACAAAATTGCCTACTCGAAAAGTTCAGATTTAAACCAAACGCACGTTGCCGGTGAAATTCTAATGTCTAAAGCTCGAAAAGTACGCAAGGATCCTTCAGTTTCTTGGAGAGGAAAATTAGCCACATCGATCGTTAAAAAATAATACGAACAAAATTAAAATTCGGAATGAAAAAAAAAACGAAATGGATCAACTCGTAAACGAACTTCGCAAACCAACGCGGAATAATTTTCCGAGACGGAAAGTGATTGTACTGGCCCTAAATGATCTACGGCAGGCTGACTTGGTGGAGATGATACATCTCGTCCAAGTTTGCTTGGGCCATTGCTCTTAAATATAAAACCGGTCTAGATGTTACCGAAGCTTTCAAGATGATACTCTCAGGAGCGACCGCCCCTAAAAATTTACAATTCGATTTAGGTACCGTAGTGAGTTCTACAAAAAAAATTTCAAAGCGCTACTTAGGCGCCATAACATCACCATGAACTCTATGTACTCTGAGAAGAAAGCAAGCGTGGTTGGACGCTTCAACAGAACCCTAAAAACTCTAATGTGGAAAAAATTCACCAGGCAGGGAATTACAAGTGGATTTACATTATCGACGAGATGGTTTCGCAAAACAACGACACGGTTCATTATACAACAAAACTCACACCTAGGGAAGGAACCAGACGTCATGAACCGTTGCTATTATGAACTAGCCCTAAACAACTGCTGAAAAAACCCAAGTTCGCCGTAAATAAAGTCAGGATTTCTAACGTTAAAAAAAATTTCGACAAAGGATATTTGCAAAATTTTACCAACGTAGTGTTCACGATCCGTAAAGTGCAAAAAACCCAACCGGTTACGTATCTTTTAAAAGACGAGTCGGGTAAACCAGTGCTCGGAGGTTTCTACAAACAGGAAATTCAAAAAACCCAAGTTCCAGATTTATTTCTGGTGGACAAAAGTATTACGTAAAAAGAGGGAAAAAGATGGAAAAATGCTTTATTTTGTTAAATGAAAGGGCCATGATTCCAAGTACAACAGTTGGACAGAAATTATAGATAGTTTAAGTTGAATTCATGTGCCCATAAGCTAGAGTACTGACTGCATCGTCGCAGACCCATCTCTTGTCGTCGTAGGGACTGAAAGCCAACTTGTTGATGGTGACGGCTTTCAGTTTGTGTGCCTCCAAACGAATGTAAGATCTCGGAGTTCTCATGACGCTCTTATTAAACAGCACATCTTGTACGTTTTGTGCACCACTTGTGCTGTTTTTTTAATGCCTTTGCAGGCCATCTTGTTCTTCCCATCCGATTGTAAAACGCTGTACAGCTTCGACTTTAACCCTACAAACTTAGGAAATTGGACACCCCGCACTCTCGTCTTTCGTCTTCCCCAATATTTTTTTGTTGAGGTTGGAGTGTAAGAAATTATCTTTTGGATAGTCGGATGTGTCAAACAACAACGCATCTTCTTCCATATTTTTGTAAATATCATTCGTTTCTATCGAATAACATAAACCATCCTGTCCGTGACTAGGAGTTTACATCTCTCTGATCCGTACTTTTTCATCATGTGGTTTTAGTGAAACCGGTAGACTAATAACTTTGACAGTTCCAAGACGCTAAACCCAACCACGATGGGCTTGTTCAAGATGATATTTGCGGGAGTCTTTGTAAATATGACCAAATCCTCGCTTAGAAAAGTGAAACTCGTGGTGTGGGGGTAAGATGCGTACTTGATAGCTTTCTCTTTCATCGTTGCTATCAAGACGTTTCTCTTGCGCTTGTTCTCTATCGTCTTACCGAAAATCGAATTATTTTGCAGTTTGTATAGGTTTTTGTCAAAATCGTTAGTAGCCCCTTGCCGTTTCTCGTTATTAAACTCTATGTAAGGTTTCAGCCAAGGGGCTTGCTTAAACTGATTGCTCTGTGTATTTTCTTGAGAACCATGCCAAGAGAGATGTAGTATTTCAAATTCCTATAGTGCACCACGTAGTTTGTCTTTAAGCGAAGGTTAGTTGTTAGCTTTAGGCCTTTGTTGTACGTTAACTGCAAGTCCTCGATTGCCCGAAGGAGAAAGTAGAGACTTTGTGATTTTCATGTGCTCTAACGGGAAATCATTGTGCGATGCACGAAGCATCTTGGGGTATTCCAAGTCCGCTTCTAATAGCAGCCCTGTGTCACTCTGATCGAGATTTACATCCTCGAGTTGGTCTTCCGGCACCCATTCGTGCTCTCCAGTCGGTAAATACTCGCACATTACACAGCCGTACAAGTTGTTGAAGTCAAAAAAATATGATGTAAGAATTCTTTTTATCACGGTCGGTGGTAGTCGTATCTTCTGGCCCTTTTCCACCATAAGATGCATGTCAATGTCAGTGAAGAGATACAAAGACACTCCCGTCCTCTTGAGTGCTGCGTCCCAAGATAGGGAGGGTGTAAAAATGTAATGGGAGGGGTCCAATCCGTAACTAGCCAAACTCGTCGCTCTAAAGTTTTCAAAGACATCGGCTAAAAGCCCGACATACGTCCACAAATACAGGTTGTGGTAATCTCCAAACGTTTTGCATTTGCCTAATTCCCAAACGTTCATCGCGTGTTGGTAAGATTCGGAACAGATCGTTCCTTTCAACAATGAGGCAAATGCCGACATGGGAGATAAACACTTCTCCTCAAACACTTCTACATTTGTCACGTATTCGTACGGGAACACACCTTTTCGCCTAAGGCCTCGTACAAGCTCCACGGATTCACCCTCGAAAAGCTTGTCCATGATGCTAAAGCTATTTAAGTTCGCAGTTAGAGTTTCCAACGATGCCGTCATAAACGCTAGACTGTCTATGAAAGTAAAACCGCCTAACTTCATGCTGCTGATTCTTTCCTTGTTCTTAGCGATGATCCTAACATTATGCAGAGCCTTCAAATCTTTAAACTAATTCAAAGCCTTCATGACAAAATGACTGTCGTATTTTTCGAAATTACGCGTGACAACCGGTATGTTTTTGTTCAACGTGTAAGAAAAGTTACACTTGCTCTGCGCGGCGGCTCCTCTAAATTCACTGGTGATGTGATCATGGTCTCGTACTTTCGTAAATCCGTTAAACTTTTCTTGGGGTGGAGTAAATGCTCTTAGTTTGCAGATATGACACACCGCAGCTTCTTTGTACAGCAACCCCTGTTCCTTGGTTAAATGTTTCATTCGTTGCTTGCGATCTTTATTTTCTCCTCTAATATAGATTCGAATAAAACTTGCATGCAGTCTACTCTTCTGTACAACTTTTTAGAAAATACTCTGCTTAAGTGGTCAACAATCACGTAGGCAAAACTGCAAGCTTGGTGAATGTGGTTAACTCTGGTATATGTATCGTTTCATCGTAACTGGAGACTGGGTGCAGCGCCGCTTCAAAGTCCACGTAAGCTATGTACAACCTTTTGAATTCGTTCTTGAAATTCTTAAACAGGATAAGGCATTGTTGGGCAATGTGATCTTTTGATACAGAACTCCCCCACAATAAGGAAGGTGGTAGTTTTCATACCCGAAACGATTTCGAAAACTGAGTAAGCAATGCCTGCAAAAATACTTCAAGCACTTGTTGGGGTTGAAACTCGCGATGAATTTGTTGAAGTCTTTTATCGTCACATAGTGTCCATTGAGAAGAAGCAAGGCGACATGATGCTTACTTTCAACCAAGGAACTCATACGATAAATGCAAGGTTAGTCATCCTCGAAACCAAAAACAGATACCGAAATGTTGTTGGCTTTTTCAAACGCCACGATTTTGGAGAAAGGAACGGGGTATAACACACCTACAACTAACTGGTGCGCACGAGACAGATAATGTTTCGTATCCCAATCAAGTTGTGAAGATGGAACGGGGTGTATACTAGCCAACACGGACCACAGAAAACATCTATCATCTTCACTACGCACATTAACCAGTATATCGGGACATAGTTTGATGTTGTTGGAAAGTGCTACGTAACCTTTCCTCGCAAAAGGTCTATAAATTCCAACGCATAGTTCAGTGCACACGCATTGCTTGACAACCCATCTACTTCCTTCTACGACAAACTGACCAATACTATGCAGAATTTGGTAGACATTTCCGAAAGAACCTCCTTGCTCCCCACTCTGGTCAGGTTGGAGTTAAAATAAGCCTTAATAGTTTCTGAATTATCCATCGCTTTTTCAAAAAGAATGCATAATCCAATTTGAGCTTTTATGTTTACCATAAGACATCGACATTGTTCTAAAAGATTCCAATATTTGTCCACGTACTCTTCAAACAAAATCAAAGAGGAGTAGTGCATTTCATCCTGCGTATAATCCCGCTTGAAAGTTAAGAAACATTTGTTGAAAGCATCGCGCGCTAGTTCAAATTCTCCTAAATCCAAACTGAAAGACCTCACCTCGAGTTCGGTTTCGTCTGTCACCTCCGTCTTGTCTTTCAAACCGTGAATCATGTAGGACAAGGCCCAGTCGATTCTGGTATCCTCTATTATAGGTACGACTAGAGATCTGACATTGTTGACAACGAGGTTGAAATTTGCGGGTATTTGAGAAATTATTTCTTTCTTCAACACAGGTTTGAGTTTGGGAAAAGACAATTTACGTCTCTTTTTTGAAGATCTCCAATTTCCATCGCATGTTGTTTTATAGCCCAACCACACTTGTGCCGTTTATACGCGAGCTGAATAGAGTAAGTCACACCGCACGATTTGCAGCTCACGTTACATTTTCCTTCGTGACGCCTTTTGTGTCTCCGTTTATACTTATTGTTCCTGAACGTACTTTCGCAGTATTGTCACAAGAAAATCTCATTGTCAGACATCTCTCATTTTTTTTCTTCATCAATCATCTTTGGTCCTTTTTTTTTATCTACCGAACCCGTCTCTTCGTTCGTCGGAAGAGACGAATGTGAAATCCTGGTATGAACCGTTGCTTTTGCTAAATCGGGAAAATACTTCCGACAAGCTTCGCAGGAATATGTACATTCAAACTTGATTTTCTAAAGCGCGGTCATTTTTCCATCGCATCGGTCATTGTGCGCCAAAACTTCATCGTAGGAAGAAACGAGTCCTCCGCAATCGAGACAAGTAAAGTTTAAAAGGCAAGGCTTCTGCAAATGACTTTCCACCTCTTCTCACGATGAAAACTCAACCTTGCATTTCTTGCACTGGAACCTCGAGACCACCTTGTACTTGGCAGCCATGGCTGATATAAAGCTATACGGAATTAACCGCGCCTTTTATATCCACCGCTCGTTCCCTGTATCAAATGGTCCACGAGCTAGAAAGTCACACCCCTCATCCGTAAAAAAAAAATAAGCGTAACTTGTGAAAAATGCTCAACAAACTCCTTAAATGCAAAAAATTAGGAGGGGGACAGCATGGGGGACCGCGGGGGGGAGGGGGGTTGCTCAAAAGGGCCTGCTTTCTGCCAAATCCCTTACTACTAACAATACCAAACTGATAAATAAATTCGTGCATTTACAAGGAGATACTGCAATACTAATAAAAATGCTAATCAAACGAAAAAGGTGATTGCTGTCCTCAAAATCTAACGCCCCCCCCCCCCTAAAAAAAAAAGAGAAGAAAAAGAAATGGACTAGAAAACTAGATTCGCGTTTTCATCTCATAATTACTAAGAATAAAAAATGGATTTCATCAATTTGGACCAAATAAAACTGATATCTACCCCAAAACAAAACTTGTTAAGGATTCCCGCCAAGCTTTTCGGCCATGGGAAGTCGTCATATCAAACACCAAGCTCTTTCACCAAGCTAATCCCACTGACTAATACTTCAAACGTTAAATAAAATAATTTAAAATTGGGCAGTAAGCAATTTTCAGATTTTTCATTTAACCTTCGAACTATTACTCGGTGGGATTAGCTTTGCAAAAGAGCTTGGCGTTTGATATCACAACTTCCCATGGCTGAAAACCTTGGCGGGGATCCTTAACAAGTTTTGTTTTGGGGTAGATTACTTACTACTGGTTACTAGTAACGCTTTTTTTGCGTCAAAAAAATAAATTCTTCCAATCGATGAATAAAGCTGGTTTTTAGATAATTTTATAGGTATTGCTACAGAGATGTGCCGTTTTCATATGAATCTTTCTAATTAGTCAAGTGGTTCAGCGGTTAGAGAGTTCCAAATGACCAAATTGATTGTTTTACGTTGTTTTAAAGATTGTTATTATGCAACAATGCCAAACTGAACATTAAATAAATCCGTTATTCTTTATTACTAATATGAAATGCTATCATATACAAAAGGTAACTGATGCCTTCAAAATCTAACGAAAGCCAACAGAAAAAAAACAAGCGACTACAGCGACTGGCTAGTCGCACCAGTCTTCTGTGTAGTTCCTCTACTTTCAATGGTAAGGCGCACACCTCTATCATGCACTACCAACAGCTATTTCTATTATACTAATCTAAAAGTAGTAGCCGTCACAATTGTCAGTTAAAAATATGTTAGCTTTTAGACCTATTTCACATTTTAGGCATAATTGTCAGCTTTTGGCCTAATTTAAACCAGCAGTTTTAATTTCGTAAGTAGCAGCTAACAGAGATATGGATTGTATAGTAAGCCTTTTCATTTTTGCAACACGGTGCGCCTACATACATTAAAGCGCAACATAGCCTATAATAGATCAGTGGTAGTAGGGCAGTGACTAGAGAGACGCTGTTGATGAAGCCAACAACGACTCATAGCAACTTGACGTTGCCATGGTAACATGATCTTTAGGCATAATTTTAAAAATGCAGTTTTAATTTCGTAAGTAGCAGATATAGGCCTAATGGAGAATTTGATTCGACGGTAAGCCTATTCATTCATGCAACAATGCAATAAGACTATTTTAAACGAAACTAAAATCCATTTGTTTTTATTGAGTGTTACCTTAGGATTTTTAATCGACGACCAAATGTTATTATTTAATTTAGTTACGTGGAAGAATTCTATTAGCTATAAGGAAGTAACAATGTTTTAATTTGCCATGTTATTTAACTAACTTCTCATACTAAATCTAACGTTGTAAACTATGGTCCTCAATATCTGCTACCATTGCGAAGTTGAAAAAAGCACCGGACAGACGGACGGATGGACAGACAGACAAAGTTGTTGCAATAGTCTTCTCAGCCGGTACGGCTGTACAGAATACTAAAAAGAAAACAGACCAGAAAACTACATGGTGTTTCCATCTCATAATTACTAAGAAAAAACAAATAGATTTCATCAATTTGGACCAAAAACAGCTGATATTTACCCCAAAACAAAATTTGTTAAGGATTCCCACCAAGCTTTTCGGCCGTGTGAAGTCGTGATATCAAACGCCAAGCTCTTTTGCCAAGCTAATCCCGCCGAGTAAGACTTCAAACACTAAATGAAATAATTGAAAATTGTGCAGTAAGCAATTTTAATACATTTCATTTAACCTTCAAACTATTACTCGGTGGGATTAGCTTGGCGAAAGAGCTTGGGTTTTGATATCACAACTTCATACGGCCGAAAAGCTTGATGGGAATCCTTAACAAGTTTTGTTTTGGGGTAGATCAAGACGCACGCTAGTGTGTCGCCTGCCAAGTTAAAACGATAACATCCAGTTAAATATATATATCACCATGGCGACCGCTAGACACGTTGTGTCTTTACAGTAAAACGGAGTTTGGCTGTTTTCAGCCATGTGAGGATAAATAACAATGCGGCAGAAAAGGCTGAAACTTGTTGGATTGGGAGAATGGTGGTCTGACAACATAAAAGTCACTATTAATGACACAGCTTACCGTTTTCTTGTTGAAAAAACGACGTGAATAACGTTGATTTTTGCCTAATTACTTACTAATACTAGTAACGCTTTTTTTGTATCACGAAAATAAATTCTTCCATGTGGTGAATAAATCTGGTTCTTAGCTCATTTTATAGGTATTGCTATGGAGATGTGCCCTTTTCATATGAACCTTTCTAATTGGTCAAGTGGTTCAGGGGTTAGGGAGCTCCAAATGACCAAATTGATTGTTTTACATTGTTTTAAACATTGTTATTATGCAACAATGCCAAACTAAACAATAAATAAATCCATTCGCCTTCACTGCTAATATGAAATGCTATCATATAAAAACGGTGACTTTGTCCGCAAAATGTAACGAAAGCCAACAAAAACAAAAAAGAAATGAACCAGAAAATTGGATTGGTGTTTACATCTCAAAATTGTCAAAAAAAAATTAATTTCATCAATATGGACCAAAAAGACCTTATATCTACTCCAAAACAAAACTTGTTAAGGATTCTCGCCAAGTTTTTTGGCCGTGTGAAGTCGTGATATCAAACGCCAAGCTCTTTTGCCAAAGTAATCCTAACAAGTAAGACTTCAAACGTTAAATGAAATAATTGAAAATTGCGCAGTAAGCAATTTTCATATATTTCATTTAACCTTCGAATTTTTACTCGATGGGATATGCTTGGCGAAAAAGCTTGGCGTTTGGTATCACGACTTCACACGGCCAAAAACCTTGGCTGGAATCCTTAACAAGTTTTGTTTTGGGGTAGATTACTTACTACTTACTACTTAATAGTTACTACGTACTAACGCCTTTTTTTGTATCACGAAAATAAATTCTTCCATGCTGTGAATAAAGCTGGTTCTTAGCTCATTTTACAGGTATTGCTCTGTAGATATGCCCTTTTCATATGAACCTTTCTAATTGGTCTAGTGGTTCAGGGATTAAGGAGCTCCAAACGTCCAAATTGATTATTTTACATTGTTTTAAACATTGTTATTATGCAACAATGTCAAACTGAACATTAAATAAAGCCGTGCATTTGCAAGGAGATACTTCAGTACTAATAAGAAATCCTTCTCATTTCAAAAAAATATTACTGTGTCCTCAAAATCTAACAAAAGCCAACAAAAAATAAAAGAAATGGACTAGAAAACTAGATTGGTGTTTCCATCTCATGGGGTATACTAAAAAAATTCGTGATATCTACTCCAAAATTAAACTTATTAAGGATTCCCACCAAGCTTTTCAGCCGTGTGAAGTCGTGTTATCACATGTCAAGGTCTTTCGCCAACGTAATCCCACCGACTAATACTTCAAACGTTTAATGAAATAATTGAAAATTGCACCATAAGCAATTTTCATATATTTCATTTAACCTTCGAACTGTTATTCACTGGGATTAGCTTGGCAAAAGAGCTTGGCATTTGATATCACAATTTCACACAGCCGAAAAGCTTAGCTGGAATCCTTAACAAGCTTTGTTTTGGGGTGTATTACTGGCTACTGGCTAAATTTTTTTTTTGTACCACGAAAATAAATTCTTTCATGCGGTGAAAAAAACTGGTTATTAGCTCATTTTAAAGATATTGCTCCGTAGAAGTGCCTGACAGAAAGTTTTTAGCCCCACCCCCTGTCACTGGTAAAACATTGTTCGTCTCTACATTTCGTAGGATGCTTTATGGTGCTTTGTGACTTTAGCCTACGGTAAATATAAGAAATGTTTTATGGGTATGCTTAACTTCCACCAAACGTAGCACAGGTTTTGCCCCATTTAATGTAATACTAAATGATGGTGAAACCAGTCATTGTTTGTCATAAAGGGACATCACCCCTTCTTGTAACAATAGCCCCCACACTTGTATTGTTTCCCGCTTACTCTCGCTTTTGCTCTCTGCCCTTTTTTTTCTCTACAACTGGAGTATAAGAAGCAACACGTTTGCTGTTTTTTTGCTGTTAAACATGGCTGCCGTCCGCCATTTTAGGACCTGCCAACTATAAAAATAGCAGCCGCTTACCGACCTGCACTACTCTTGCTCCCTTAACAAGATGACTCGGAAGTACCAGATATATTATGAGTAGCAAGTAAAACCTGCATAACTCGTATGGCGATTACCCAAGATAAATACATCTTTCCACACTAAATGGTAGGCTTACCCTCTTTGCTCCCCGTTTTACTGTTCCATGGTATTAGGCCTGAAGCATCACGGGCCTTAGAGGAAGATCCAATGGTGTAATGCCGTCGATGCTGGCAATAATGTCACACTGTGAGCGTTAGATGTTGTGTCCAATTAACCACCTTTGTGGCTAACCGTGGACTAATTCGTACAAACGTGAGAGGAGAAAGGCAGGGTAAAGGCGAGTGAGAGCATGGGAACAACTGACCCCACTAGACCAAATAAAGTTAATCAGACCAACCAAAATCCAAGAACTGACGTTTTGTGTTCGCTTCTTTACGTTGCATACCAGACGAGGAGATCCACGGACATCCTCTCAAGGAAACGGAAGTAATTCCAGGTTCAAGTGTGGGCGTTGGGTCAAGGGCCTCTACCTCATTCCAGAGGCCAGTGGTATCATAACGCACGCTCGAGCTACCGGCTTTTTTCACGTGGTAGCACGCCGTACGTATCAGTTGACATCTTCGGTTGGACCCATTTGAACGTGAGTCAGCTCGGCCAAAAGGTGTAGTTGGTTAAACTGGTCTGTCCTGGCATAATCGTTTGCAAGCCTCTTCCATGTGGTTCGGGTCATCCTGGTATTCTGGAATTGAATGTAGAGCTCGGGTACCATAGTTCGCATCAACATCGTATACATTGGTTTTTGAGTTCACTCCAGGCTTCAATCTCTTCTGGTGTTGCTTGAGCAGGGTCTGGGGGATTCTGTGTCAATACTGTCGGACTCCAATTCTTTTCCACAGCTTGGCACAAAAACTGGGCTTTCCACACACGGTAATTCTCTGGGCCACTTAGTATCACTATGCCTTTATAGTTGGACTTTTAGCGTAATGCCCGTGGGATATACGGTTGTTGTTCGTGCAAATAGTTTCAAGGGTTTGCTATGTTGCAGGTTTGCTGTCTTCTTACGATTGTGAGTGCTCTAGGGTTGCTTCTCAGGTGGGTAACGAAGTGGAAAGGGTACTGTTGACTCTTACATGGGGTGGTAGATTGATATGACTTGTTTACACAGCGATGGGGATGCTTTATTCTGCTGCCAGGGTAAGTAACTTTTGCCATACATTTTCCCATGATTCTGCAGCAACGTTAATTCTGGTTAGATATTGCTACAAAACGATTGATCGTTCGTTGTGCCCACAGGTACACATAGAGTTAGCTTCAGATGGTGCTAGTGCCGTAGGAGTGTTAGTAGGTGACATAAAAGTTACTGGCTATAACGCCAAAGGCCAACCACAGAATGTACCTGTAAGTTTAAGGAATGTCGGGGAAATGCCCACAGCAAGCAAGAATTTGTTGTCTGCCTCAAGGATGATAAACGATGGTTTAAATACAAATTTAAAACGTAAAGGCGTTTATATGCGTCAAATCCGCAAATCTAATAGATTGGTGATGTTTGGGAAAAGAAATCATCATTTATTTGACATTGATTTGAATATTGATCCAACTTATGATGTGCATGGTACAAGTGTTAAAAGAGAAGTTGACCGAGCGTATGCTGAAGGGCGAAGTAACATTTTTTTTCATTATCCTGAAGCACAGGCAACAGCCCACCGCTATAACCATCAAGAGTATCAAAATATGCATGCTTCTATGTGTCCAACTATATATACTGAAGATAAACCCCCTTTGTTTTCCCATTTGGACTTAACACGCTCAAAGCCAAAGTGTATGCAACTTTATATCTCACGTGTAAATGTTAATTAGGATCTTAACCTAACTCCCGTTATGCTCCCCCCAGAATGTTTCCCCAAAGCTTTCCTCAACCTAGGTTTGATTCCCAACAGAGCCAATGTCCCCTTCCCGAATTAGGTGACATTTCCCCGCACGAAATACCATTACTAGTAATGTGCACTGAGAGCCACAACTTTGTCAAACACCTTCCCCAAACGTACCCCCGAATTTTCGACTCCAATATCAATCCCGTCCTCTGCCACTGTGTCACAAACTGCAAATTTTGTCCCTGTCTCCCTTATTTTAGATACATCTCCTCAAACCAACCCCTGTGTACGACCCTTAGATGAAACCTTATCTGCCCTTGTCAATGCTTCTAGTGGTTTTATACCTGACCCACGCTTGGATATTTCTGTACCCCTTGCTATGTTTGTGCCGCCCCATGAATTATGTCAAAATAGCCAATTCAAGGGGGGATCGACTCCCACTCGCATACAAATCTCCCTAACGTTGACTTTCCTGAACATCCTCCCCCAAACGAAACATTATCGCTTGACGTAACTCTCCCTAATGCAACTTTGCAAAACAACCCAGTCCTTCAAAATGAAGCTTCCCAAACCTTACCTAAGGCAGATTTGCCTACTCGTAACGAAGAACTCGAAGAATTGTACCATTTTTATCAATTCCTTGGAGACGGAGAGTGCATTTCTGATAATATTTTCCAAGAAAGGGCAATGTCAACTATGAGACACCTCACTCAGAGGGGGAAATTACACCTCAGTGATACGAACCCAGGATCAGAGGGGGAATGGGAACGCTATCTCCATAACCTTAATCCCGACCAATATTGAGGCGCCCTCGACATTAATATGCTCCATAGGCGTATGGGGCACATTTCCTATGATCGGATTTAGCGGATGGTTTATAAAATCTCCAGCCTTAACGGGGAAACCCCCTGTTAGTTGTGACGTATGCCAAAAGACTAAGATGCGACGGTCTAGTCATCCACCTATTCCCGACCAAACCCTTGTCAGTCGTATGTTCCTGTGGTCTGCTGACGAGGCGTATGTTTCAGATGTTCCCACCTTTTACAACGGCAAATATCTCTTTATCATAACGGACAGAGGGACCAGACGATATTTCACCCATATCCTTAAGGACAAAACAGAAGTTGTAGATACCCTTATAGCGGAGGTACGGTACCATCAGGCTGAGACCGGTCAAACCCTATCCCGATTAGTGACAGATGGTGCACTGATGTACAAAACGTACTGTTTACGGGAATTCCTCCACAGCAACGGGACTATGCACTGCCCCACGGTCCCCAGAGTACCACAAGGCAAATCATTGTTTGAGAGGGCTGTACTCTGCCTAAAAACCATTGCACGGTCCTTTCTGGAAGATGCAGGCCTCCCACAGTATTTCTGGGGAACGGCATGCCTTGAAGCAAGCTACATTAACAACAACTCCAGCACTGCGGCCCTGCCAGATGAAATGTCTCCTAACCAATTGTAGGGAGGAACTGTGCCAGACGCGTCTAAGCTATGGAGATATGGGTGTTTATGCTGTGTCTTTTTGCACCCAGTGGTACGTCCACAAAATTCGGTGCCATTGGTGCTCCCAGGGTGTATGCAGGCTTCCACGAGCAGAGACGTGCGTACAAAACATATGATCCTCTTAGTAAGCAGTTAGAGGTGCATACTAATATCAGGTTTGTGGAACACGTGAATGGGTGGAAATACCTCCAGCCTCCCCCCTTACCGCTTCCATATATTCAGCCCACTGATGACAACGTGTCCGTGACGACAAGTACCGAAATAAGTAGCTCCAGTGAGGATGATTCTCCTCGGCCTCCCCCCGATAATGCTAGACAACCCCCTACCGGAGGCAGCCTACCTTCCTGCGGATCACCAGCTGTTACACCCATTCCACCAGGTAGTGGAAGTGACACATCCGGGGATTTATCTCAACTATGAACATCTAATGAATCACTTTCTCGTGGGGATAATACCCTAAGCGGTGTTCGTACCTTAACTAACACATCCTCCCAATCCACTTCTTCTTCCGGAAGAGAACCCACGAGGGGCCGATCTCCCGCCGGGGCGTCGATACAGTCTAAACACCGGCGACCAGTATACCATAGCCCTGGGAGAGCCAAGCCACCCCCCCCCCCCTTAAGTGCACAGGCTCAAACTGTGGCAAAAGTGCTCCGTAAGTCCGGACGTTTACAGGGACTGCCCCCTGAGATAGAACAACTTGTTGATAACCTAGAATAATACTACATTTTTCTTTTACCCTAGGATAAACATACTTTGTGTGGGTCTTCCTAAAGGCCACACAAATATGGTATTATAACAATATGTTCTTTATGGTCCAAATGGTACTAACCCAATTAGTTAGACTATCGTATCTTTAGATCCTTTGTAGAGTTTAAGCTTATAACGACTTGCAAAGGCATGTCTTTATGTAACCTAACCTAACCTACTCCATGTAGATCCAGAGAGGGTACGAGAGAGAGTTTTTAGCCCCACCCCTGTCACTGGTAATATATTGTTCGTCTCTACATTTTGTAGGATGCTTTATGGTGCTTTGTGACTTTAGCCTACGATAAATATAAGAAATGTATTATGGGTATGCTAAACTTCCAACAAACGTAGCATAAGTTTTGCCCCGTTTAAATACTACATGATAGTGAAACCTGTCATTGTTTGTCATAAAGGGACATCACCCCTTCTTGTAACAATAGCCCACACACTTGTATTGTTTCCGCTTACTCTCGCTTTTGCTCTCTATCCTTTTTTCTCTACAACTGGAGTATAAGAAGCAACACATTGCTGTTTTTTTGCTGTAAAACATGGCTGCCGCCCGCCATTTTATGACCTGCCTACTAGAGAAATAGCAGCTGCTTACCGACCTTTACTACTCCTGCTCCCTGAACAAGATGACTCGGAAGTACCAGATATATTGTGAGTAGCAAGTAAAACCTGCATAACTCGTATGGCGATTACCCAAGATAAATACGTCTTTCCACGCTAAATGGTAGGCTTCGCATATTAGCTCCCCGTTTTACTGTTCCATGGTATTAGGCCTGAAGCCTCACGGACCTTAGAGGACGATCCAATGGTGTAGTGCCGTCGATGCTGGCAATAATGTCACACTGTGAGCGTTAGATGATGTGTCCAATTAACCACCTTTGTGGCTAACCATAGACTAATTCGTACAAACGTGAGAGGAGAAAGGCAGGGTAAAGGCGAGTGAGTGCAAGGGAACAACTGACCCCACTAGACCAAAAATACTTAATCGGACCAACTAAAACCCAAGAACTGACGTTTTCGTTTGCTTCTTTACATTGGATACCAGACAATGAGATCCACGGACATCCTCTCAAGGAAAGGAGGTAATTTCAGGTTCGAGTGTGGGCGTTGGGTCAAAGGCCTCTATCTCATCCAGAGGCCAGTGGTATTGTAACGCACGCTCGAGCTACCGGCCTTTTTCAGTGCCCTTTTCATATGGACCTTTCTAATTACCCAAGTAGTTCAGGGGTTAGGGAACTCTAAATGACCAGAATGATTGTTTAACATTGTTTTAAACATTGTTATTATGCAACAATGCCAACCAGCAAACGCCAGTAGCAAGACATAGACTGAGGATCAAATGTTTGTTTCCAGCAAACTGTAATTGATAAAGATACAAAACATTAAAAAAAAAAAGAATCGCCGGTAAACTGAACATTTAATAAACCCATGCGTTTGCAAGGAGATACTGCAGTACTAATAAGAAATACTTATTTGAAAAAAAAGGTGACTGCTGTCCTCAAAATGTAACGAAAGCCAACAAAAACAAAAAAAGAAATGTACCAGCAAACTGGATTGGTGTTTAGATCTCAAAATTGTCGGAAAAAAAATGAATTTCATCAATTTGGACCAAAAAGACCTGATATTTACTCCAAAACAAAACTTGTTAGGGATTCCTGCCAAACTTTTTAGCCATGTGAAGTCGTGATATCAAATAACAAGCTCTTTCGCCAAGCTAATTCCACCAAGTAATATTTCAAACGTTAAATGAAATAATTGAAAATTGCGCAGTAAGCAGTTTTCATATATTTCATTTAACCTTCGAATTATTACTCGGCGGGATTAGCTTGGATTAACTTGGCGTTTGATATCACGACTTCACACGGCCAAAAAGCTTGGCAGGAATCCTTAACAAGTTTGTGTTGGGGTAGATTACTTCCTACTTATTACTAACGCTTTTTTTTGTATCACGAAAATAAATTCTTCCATGCGGTGAATAAAGCTGGTTCTTAGCTCATTTTATAGGTATTGCTATGGAGATGTGCCCTTTTCATATGAACCTTTCTAATTGGTCAAGTGGTTCAAGGGTTAGGGAGCTCCAAATGACCAAATTGATTGTTTTACATTGATTTAAACATTGTTATTACGCAACAATGCCAAACTGAACATTAAATAAATCCGTGCATTTGCAAGAAGATACTTTAGTACTAATAAGAAAAAGATGACTGCTGTCCCCAAAATCTAATGAAAGCCAGCGAAAAAAAAAGAGAAATGGACCAGAAAACTAGATTGGTGTTTCCATCTTATAACTGCTATGAAAAAAAAATGGATTTCATCAATTTGCACCAAAACTATCTGATATCTTCCCTAAAACAAAACTTGTTAAGGGTTCCTGCCAAGATTTTCGGCCATGTGAAGTCGTGGTATCAAACGCCAAGCTCTTTTGCCAAGCTAAACCCACAGACTAATACTTCAAACGTTAAATGAAATAATTGAAAATTGCACAGTATGCAATTTTCATGTATTTCATTTAACCTTCGAACTATTACTCGGTGAGATCAGCTTGGCAAAAGAGCTTGGCGTATGATATAACGACCTCACACAGCCGAAAAGCTTGGCAGGAATCTTAACAAGTTTTGTTTTGGGGCAGATTTCTTCTTACTAAAAAGAAACTAACATTAAACCTACTTGTATTGCAGCAACGGTACAATCCGTACCTGGCGAGTCCATCACTGGAGCAGGCCTCGTCAGTTGCAAAGGTATTACAAAACGGTAGTGGCCTAGGCTCTCCTCTATACTGGTTGCAGTCGTCAGTAACTATGACCCCCAAAATTGCAGCAAAACTTACAAAAACAGTCCGTGCAGGGTTAAGCATATTTAGCCGGAAGGCTGTAAAAAAAAAAAAATAATAAAACATGGTCATTTTCCCTGTAGATGCACTTTGTATGTAAAAATAAAGTTAACAGCTAAGGTCCAAGCACGGAGCCCTGTGGTATACCTTTAATTACGTCTGTTCTGGCTGATTTGGATTTGCCGTTTACCACTTGTTGAGTCCTGCTGGTGATATATGCTTCGATCCAAATTAAAAGCCACCAAAGCTACAATGTTTGCAAAGCAATTTTTTGTGAACCACGCTTTTTGAAAATCGAAAACATTACATCCGAAGAAATAGAGTGGTCCAGTGCATCAGCAAATCCTTTAGCAGTTGGTGTAGAGAAGAGCGACTAGGTAGAAAACGGAACTGGTCGATCATGATAAGATTCAGTTCGCCTGCACAGTATATCATCGATTTGTGTATCACATTTTCCATTATCTTACACGGCACTTCAGTAACTCCAATTGGCCTATAGTTTTTTGAACATGTAGGAGTTTCTTTCTTAAAAGTTGGGACACAGATCATAGTGTTGCCTCACTGAATAGTCAAAATCAAATAAGATGTAATTCACCATACAAATTAGTAACAGGAAATCAGGAATCATCCAATCAGGTTATCATCCAGTAACACCTGTCCTAGAAAAGTAAATTTGCCGGCCCCCATGAAGGCCGACTGAAATTTGTTTCTTGTTGCTTGGAAAATATACTACACCTGTGAATTTTTGCATTTATGCTCTCTGTGCCTTGAGAATTTTGAATACGTTGAATCGCTCAGCTTGCTATCCCAACTGTGCATGTGCAGCCCTCCTTACAAATAGAGACCACTCGAAAGCATTCGGATCTATTGTTGTCTCTCGATCTGTCAGAAGGTGACGTGACTCAAGAGGTGAGGTATGGTGGGTTTGGCATAGTATATTTTCCTTTGCAAAACAAACAAATTTCAGCTGGCCTTCATGGGGCCGGCAAATTTACGTTTCTTGTTGCTCGGAAAATATACTATAACTGTGAATTTTTCATTCACAGTTGACTTCGTCCGAGTTGGTGGTGGGCACCTTCTGAACGGGTACCATAGGACTGCAAGCTGGCGTTATCCCTTCTCGAAATCTGGGATTTCCTGAGCATCCTTGGCTGTTGTCTTATTGTGGGAGCGACAGCATGATGTGGTTCATGGGGAGTGGAATACTCAGAGGGATTTTAAGAGGGTTTCAAAATTAATGTTTAAAACAAATTTTGTTACCAGAGTTTAATTTGGTCTTCGACTGATGGTAGTCAGTTTCATCAGTTGTTGAGTTCAGTTCTAAGTCGGGTGGTCCATTGAACTTTGGGTTGTTGTGGCCCAGAATCCGTGGAATGAGTTATTTGATGATTGTTGAGATTTGATGTTGATTGATGGTTTCAATACTTTGAAGAGGTTGACATTAAGAAGAATATATGGTTGCTGAGGAGGATAGCATTCAGGTTCAGTCCAGTGTTTTTGGTGACGAAATCGCCAGTCTTCTCTTCTAGAGTCAAGCTTGAGGGGGATATTACTCTGTCATGTTTTGTTGAGTAAAAAAGTTCAAGGGATTTTCGGTGAAATTTTTAATTTTGGATGAGATGTGAGTCAGAATGTCTTTGTCTTGCTTTTGGAAAAGCTTTGTTGCTGAATGGTCGTTTCCACAGCAGCGCAAAGCTGTGAGTGCAGCATGATTTTTCGAATATTTATAGTGGGTTGTTTCGGGATTAAAAACTGATAGTGCAGAACTTTGCCTTAAGTCTGCAAGCTGTGCATGGGAGCTTAAGGTGTTGTTGGAGGTGTTCTGCTGGAAGTTTTGATGAGGGGCCGAGGAGATAAGCAGTTATTGAACTGCCAGATGCTGAATCCGTAGAAAAATTCATTTGGGCAGCAGGATGTGGCAGTGGTCTAAGCTGAGGCAAGTTTTGCATCATTTGCAATCTCGGCCTGTGTTGCGGCGTGGAGGTTCATTTCGTGTGGATTTAAGAAATGATCACCTAGTGGGATTGGTAAAGATTGAAATTTACAGGCTGGGTTGTGTGATGCCCAAGGTTCAGTACAGATGCGAGGGTTAGCAATTCCTGGTGGCCGTAGCACAGGTTGAAGGCTGTGGAAAGCTTCATGGTATTGAGGTGACGGGTCCAAGTTGAAGGTGACTTTCTTTGGATCCCAGACGATGTCAGTTTCCGCATCGGGGAGTCGACTTTTTAAGGCAGATGTCAGCTTGTTGTTTGCAGTGTTGAGTAGCAAAAGGCGGTATTCTTTGCAGGCGTTAATGGTGATTGATTGTTGTTTTGCGAATTCAGCTTCAACGTCGGCAAAGGTTTTCAACAACGTTTGTTGTTTTACGAGGAAGAGATCAAGTTTTTTTTTAAGATTGTTGATGAATCTACAGCTGGTATGATTGCATTACGAGCTCGATTCATCATCTCGTCTTCATCGAGGCCATAAAGTTGTTTGGTTTCATCCTGAACAATGTTTCCTCAGGTGAATCAACCCATGGTGCAACTTGGGGTGAAAGCGGTGCATCAAGAAATGAAGTGATTTAGGAAGGTTTGTCTAAAGAAAGGTCAAGTGCTGAGAGAGTTAAGGAAAATGAGTCCGTTTCGATTGCCTTTTCGATTTCCGACTCGGCCGAGTTTTTGTTTTGGGTGGGTACGATTGTGTTCGGTTCGGCACAACTGTGTTCGGTTGCTGAGATTGGAGGTGTCACAAGCGGTGTTGGTGGACCCACAGATGCTTCGTCAAGCGGCGAGGTGAGGGATTGTGTGGGCGGAGCACATTCAGCAATTTTTATGGGAGTCACAATGAGGTTCAATGGGAGTTTGTAGTGGCGCACTAGAGTTAGACAAAATTGGCATAGATTGTCCAGGAGAATGACAAATCACAGGAGAGTCGTATTCTGATGATGATGTGATCATTGCGGATGAAGGGTTGCCCAACAAGGCTGGGGTTGAAGGGAAAAAAGGTGAACTTTACGGTGTACCACCAGGGGTGCGGGAGTAGTTTGACTTGACGATCTGTTGAAGTCTCGATTTCTTGCTGGGTTCAGTTTTTGAGGAGAAGATTGTGCAAGTTTGTCACGTTCTCTTTTCTCTTTGTTTTGTTGGGTTCTTATCTTCGAAGCGAGTGGCTCTCGATAAGATGCCAATCTTTCATAGATATATGAATGCGCAAGGAGCATGGCCGTAAGAAAAAATCACATTTGTGATGCACTTGGCAGACATTTTGGGGAGTCAATGCATGCTTTCCGTCGAAGGCATGGGCAAGCACAGGTTCCTGGGTTCATAATGGTGGATTGCCGGTCAACATATATGTCAATTTCGAGTTCATGATGGGAACTTGATTTGCCTACTCTTGTTCTAGACATTCTCAGGTGTAAAGGCATGACCGACTGTAACGAGTGCTACAAAGGTGGGAGTAGTGAGCAGATTGCATGGTAGATGGCGTGGAATGGCAGCAGAGTTGGATCCAGGCAGACAGAGGACTCAATGGATTGGTTGTGAAGGGGGCGAAGTGACTGGCCAATGCAGGATGAGAAGTGAGATGCAAGAACAAAGGCGGTGAGTAATTCCTTTGGACTCAGCTTGGCTAGGCGGGAAGGGAGGATGGTTGCGTTACTTCGACGCAGACTGGGACAGGACGATTTGGTCCCGGCGATTTGGTCTGACCGATTTGATCCCAGACAATTTGGTCCCTGACCGATTTAGTCCAAGGACAATTTGGTCCCAGGAAATTCATGTTTAAAAAAAAATTGTGCGATGGGTTTGTCTTTTGGTTGGGGCGGACTAACTCCACAAAAAATACCAAATGTTGTTTTAAAAAATATTTTTTATTTTCTTTTTAAGTGGTTGTGCTAAAGGGGTCTTTTTTATGGGAGGGGAGAAGTTGCACGGTGGGGCAACTTGTACCACAAACAAGGCCCGATGCTGTTTTTTTTTTAAATAATTCTTTGACAGCCAATCGTACATTAGTTTTTATACAATCAGTTTTTATATAAATTTTTAAAGACGTGTCGTGCCATACCATGACAAAATAAATCTTACTGACGATGCGTCTATGCTATAAATTTATTTAAAAAAAAAACAGCTGTAAAAGAATATTTTTACAAATATCTTGGGCCATGTTTGTGGTGTACGTCAAGCCCCCCTTCCCCAAAATGAAAGTCCTAAATTTTAATTAAAGCTTTATTACTGTAAAAAACAGTATTGGGCCTGCTCTATGGTGTAAGTTGTTCCTCCCCCCCCCCACCTCCCCTTACACATAAGCTTTAAAAAATGTATACACGAATGTACACACGAAAAAAGTTTTGTCTATCGTCCTAAATTCATAAGGTAATTTATAAGGTAATTCATAAGGTAATTCATAAGGTAATTCATTAAGTAATTAAATTACTTACCTGGGACCAAATTGTCTGTGTACCAAATCGGACAGGGACTAAATTGTCTGGGACCAAATCGGTGGGACCAAATTGTTCGGGACCAAATCGGTGGGACCAAATTGTCGCGTACCCGCGCAGACAAAAGCCAGATGACGGGAAGCCATTCGTGGATGATTGCATACGGTTGATTGCAATTAGGAATATGGGGTAGGCCATTTAGGGCGTGGGTTTCAGTTGGCAAATTGCGGGCAGGTGCGACAGTGAGTTGTTTGTTTTGCAAATGAAAAACAAGGGAAGAAAGCCTCCCCTGGGTTGGAAGGGTGGGGAGTGAGGTTTTTTTTTATAGTGCGTGACGGAATGGTTTTTGGCGAGTGCAGGTTGGGTGAATAAGGCTCGAAGTCCAAAAGCTGGACGAAAGGGAGTCGAGACGACTGAGTGTTCGTTGGGGTGATGTCGGACATGAAGTTACAGGTGTCAATTTTTCGGATTTTCGCCCAAGGGTGAGGGCAAATGCCTGGTTTGACGAATGGGTGTCAGGGTGACGAAGTGAATTTTCTCTCGGGAGTGACTGATGGAGTGTGGTGGAACTTCGATCGTTGAGTGTGGAGGGGCGGAAGGTGCAGTCCTAGCTTCAAATGCTGGACGAATGGTAGTCGTGAAGGTCATGAAGGTGTCAGCCTAGAGTCGTGAAGGTGTCAGCCTAGAGCTTGAAGGTGTCTATGGTCAGATTGTACCCAAAGAGGGAAAAAGCAGGGATTGATAATGAGTTTCAGGGTGAGGAATGTTGATTTTTAGGTCAGCGGAAATTGTCAGTTCAGAGAGGAGACAAAGTGGGTCACTGGCAGACGAATATCCAGGAATCGGGGTGGGCAGCAAGAGAGGGCGACGAAAGTGTTGTGCATTGAGTAACTGAAAAAGGTTGACTTGCTAATGACAATGAAGTTCGGCAGGTGAAGGGAAAACTGGGACTTACATTGATGGTTAGGACAGTAGAAGTGGTTTTAAGGAACTGGTTGAGTTCTAAAGGGTTATTTGAAAATTTGAGTTCTTGCACAAGGTCATCTGGGAGGGAGCTTACGCTGCGGGTTAGCAGCCACGGATGAAGCATCAAGCAACTATGGCGATGTCAAGGATGTCAGAGCTGGGAAAGTCAAAGTAGGTCGATGTATCTCCTTATATAGCTGTGCTGCAATGCAGAAGAAGCTGTAGAGAAAAACCAGTGAATGATGTGGGGTCGGCTGACTAGGAACGAATGGCCAGGCGACGAATGGTAGCATTCAGGTGAAGATGCATTCGGATCGAATGACAAGGCCGACTGGGAACAAATGGCAAGATGACGAATGGTGACATTCAGGTGAACGAGTATTCAGGATCGAATGGCAAAACCTACAGAGGACGAATGGCAAGACGATGAATGATTGCATTCGGGTGAAGACGCATTCGGGAGCAGATGGCAAGGCCGACTGAGAACGAATAGCCAAACGACTATTGGTGGCATTCAGGTGAAGATGCATTCCAGATCGAATGGCAAGGCCGGCAGAGAACGAATGACAAGGCGACGAATGGCGGCATTCGACAGAGAACGAATGCCAGGGCAATGAATGGTGGCATTCGGGAGAAAACGCATTCAGGATTGAATGGCAAGGCCAGTAGGGAACGAATGGCAGGGCGACGAATGATGGCATTCGGGTAAAGACACATTCGGGATCGAATGGCGAGGCCAGCAGGGAACGAATGGCTGGGTGACGGACGGTGACTTTCAGGTGAAGGTGCATTTGTTGAAGACGCTTTCGGGCCAAGGAACCCAATCGAGTTAAGGAAGAGATTCCGCTTATGTGGCTAAGCTGCAATGCGGAGAAGCTGAAGAAAAGGTGAGATCCATGACGAATGACAGGAGCAGCAGCTGGAGCCCAATGTAAGTGGTGGCAAAGGGAACCGTCTGAATTCCGAATGTCAGGAGAACAGTGAATGGCAAGAACAGCGAATGTCAATGACTTCGTCAAATGGGCGGGAAAAACCATGACAGAGGTTGCAGGATCAATGGAAGGAAAAAGTCCGGCCCAATCAACTATTAAATGGCGGGGCCCCCGTGAAAGATTGGTGGTGTAACATCAGAAAAAGCAGGCAAATGGGAAGAGGCAGAGCGACCTCATGACGGGTCGCGTGAGAACAATAGATGTGAATGCTTTTGAGCGAGCTCTATTCATAAGAAGAGATGCGCATGCGCAGTTGGGCTAGCAAGTTGAGCGAGTCACCATATTCAAAATTCTCAACGGACAGAGTATAAATGCAGAAATTCACAGGTATAGTATATTTTCCGAGCAACAAGAAAGAAGATTTTATGTTCAGAAGGAAGGAGGAGGAAAAAAGGAAGGCTGTTCCACGACTTTATCACACGGTTTGAAAAGAAATTCCCCTTTTTACCGCTGTTACACCAAGTTTAAACAAATGTCCCCTGGTATATATTTTGTCACCACGAATATTAAAAAAAAGCCCGGGGTCAGTATCAACAAATCCATGCAAGCTCGAATAAGTAAGACATAGCTGTACTTGTAGTCTTCGTAGTTCTAGTGATTCAAGAACCAGGCGATTTAAATATTGTCTAGAAGATAGATTGTAGCAGCTTCATAGATACTTCGTGAAAGGTCTTTTGTAGGCTGATTCAACCCGTTTAATGTCTTTTGCCCTAACTAAGGTTCTAACATCGCCAGATAAGACACAACGTCTAATAAAGTGACAGAAACGTTTAGCTTTAGCATTAACTTGGTTGTAGTGATTTATACTACCTGTTAAATATGAATTTTCACGTATGTACTGTATGTAATTTTGATTTTTCCTTCCAAGTTAGCGGGTTTGACATGTTAAGATGTTAACTGGAAACAACCAATATGAAGCTGATATCCACACTTGATAACGGGGTGTAAATATCCCTGAAACGTCGCGCTTTATTGTTTTACTTGTGCACTAAATGGCTATTTTTTATATTAAAATATGAAAACCAAGTGTTGACCTCTTCTTGAGCATACTGAAGAGACTGTAAGTCATCAATAGTATTTATTTCATTAAGTAGTTTAATACTATCTGCAAATTTTGGCTTTTTAATATTTTTGTTACTTGTTGATAGGTCAGAAACAAAGACAAAAAAACACTGGACCCAAGACTGAAACCTGTGGAACACCACTTGTGACAATTTGTCCCCGAATTTAACTACTTGCATTTTGCCATTAAAAAGTCCTTTATCCAAGAAAAGTTATTTCCATCAATTCCTTCCTAAAGTCATCTTTTAAATGCTTTAGAGTGAACCACAGAATCGAACCTCTTCATGAAGTCTATACAAATAACGTCAACTGGTGTACTGTTTTCCAGTGACTTTGTCCAGTCTTTTAAGCAATTTAGTAGTTGTATAGTTGTTGAACGACCTAGCAGAAAGCCAAATTGGTCACTTGGTACAATGTTAAACTCATAAAGATGCTCTAGAATGGAGTAATGAATGATCTCTTCTAGAATCCTACAAGGAATGCCGGTTAAAGAAATCGGACGATATTATTAGTAGGTGCGCTGTATTCCCCTTTTTGAGAATACCAGTCTCTACGGCTCTTCGCCAACAATTTGGTGTTACATCCAAGTCAACTGATGATTTCAAAATTGTGAACAAAGGTTGACAAAGGTTGATAGCTCCAATCCCAGAAATTTGTCGAATGTAGCAGAGAAGCCATCCTGACAGATAGCAGAGCTATTTTTAATTTTGGTGTAAAATTAATCTGATTTAGCCGCAACATTTCCTTAACCGTTGCATAATACAAATCATCCAGTTTATGGCAGAAAGTTAAATTTAGAGCATTGTCTTTTCGGTATCATTTGTAACCAGCTTGCCATTAAGCAGGAATTTTTATTGAAACTCGTGTTTTTTTGTCTTAATTCTTCTTGGGTAATCTTACATTCACAATTTATCCAAATGCTATGCACATGCACTGCAGCTGTGTTCTACACTGTTTAACAATTCATCATTCGTATCATTTCTATTCCGCGTCAACTGTTCCCAGAGCTTCATCTTAAGATTAATTTGTTTCTTTATATCATTTGCTGATTCACGTTTGTTATTATTTCTACTTGAACTAGAGAACGTTTTGAACTGTGACTATCAACAGTGTCACTCACGGTGATGCAAGATTCCCAACAAATTTTTTCTTTACTTGTTGCGAAATTCACTCTTTTATAAAAAAAACGGTGGGTGAATTACTTTCTGTTCGCTCACTACAATTAAGGTGAAACGTTACAATATTATGGTCACTAGACTAAAGTGTGGACCAACGGCTGTGTCAGAAGTGGCCTTTTCATTTTCTACCAAAACAAGATCAAGGAAGTTATTTTTCCTGGTAGGTTCCCTAACCAACTGGTCAATACCTAGATCCGTGACACAATCTAAGTAAATTTGTTGGTTTGAATCAGTCAGTGAATGGCACACTTGATCCGTGAGATTAAAATCGCCAAGAACTAGATTTATACTAGTTGTGTTTGAATGAAGATAATTGTGCATACTTTGAATCTGCTCTTTGCTTTTACCATTGTAATGTGCATCACAATGCACATCACCATCTTTGTGAGGGATTCCCTATGGACTCCTAACAAAGAGACCAAGCACAGCCCAGTGATTAATGTCATTACCTCCAAACCAAGGGAATGCTGGTTCATAGCTCACGACTGACCAATGTGTATACCTTGGTGTATACTCGGTTTTACAAAATTATTATAATAAAACCGAGTAATACTGAGTATAGGAGACAAGAGTAGTATCAGAAGAAATATGGGCCAGGAATCACAAGAAACAGTTATGCACCATGTTCTGTAGCAGGAAATCTGTCCTCCCTAAGCCAACAACCGAGAACGAAATTTTACTTTTAATCATTGTTTAGGGCATACCGCCCTTTTTTGATGGTGATAAAAGTAACTAATGGCAGTGAAATTCTTTCTAAACTCTAATTGGCACAATTTCTGATGCTATTCTGTATACCATTCTTCAGTCTTTAGTTATTCTACTCTACACAATTTTATTGATGTTGACTAGCCATATAATTTGCTGTGCTTGCTCTGTTGAGGTTCTCAAGTTACATTATGGAAAATTTGCTTGTGATGTTAGTAGATTGTTGACAGATGTTGTGCATTACATGTCTAATGTTGCGATCCAGGTCAAATGACCATGCATGGCAAAGTAACAGGAGGCATCTTTGTTGCAAATGTTCAGCAAGCAGAGCCTGCTTCTCCAATGATTGTGGCTCACTCTGCTGCCCATTTAGTTGCTCCATAGTTGAACAGGCCTTAGAACCTGTAGGTAGGGTAGTCTAATTTAGGGGATGTGAGTCTTCAAGATGTGAACTGGGGTCGTTTGATGGAGAGGGTAATCAAAGTAGCATACGATGTCGTGCCTTTGGTTATGCTTCTGGGTGTGCTGGCAGTAGAGGTTCACAGGGTAATGAAAGTACTTTTGGTGTGTTGATATCACTCCTTTGAAGAGCCGAACCATTCGGAATTTGGCGTATCTTTTTACGAGTTTTTGTTTTTGTTATGTTAATGCATTACAAGGAATAGATGCTGGCGAATTTGCTATGGATGATGTTATGACAGCAATGTGTACTGTTTCAGTATATAATTCCTATAACAACGTTGAATTTTCAACACTGAACAAAGATGTATTTTTGAGAAGTAAGACATGTGATGATATACCAAGAACAACACAAACGGAGCAGTTGTACGTGTCATAAACTGTCAAATCAAGTTTTACTCGTTTTATCTGGAGTTGGGGGCTGTGGCAAAGGTTTTCTTATCAACACCGTAAGGCAATGGCTACAATACACTATGAATGAAGGCACTAATAATAATTATATTTATGTTGGTGTCTGTGCTCCTACTGGACTTGCAGCCTTAAATATTTCTGGAGTAAAAATCATAGACTTCTAATGCTACCAGATGAACACGGAAGGATGTCTGAATTTACTAAGCTAACTCCAGAAAAGAAATGTTAGTAAAAACGACGCTACATCATATTAGACTGTTAATTATGGATGTAGTTAGCATCGTTACATCACTAGCACTAACATTTATTAATTTGCTTTATTATGCTGAATTATAGGAGTAGAAGCGCCCTTTGGTGGCATAAATGTTGTGCTGTTTGGAGACCTCTTGCAGATTCCACCTGTGAAAGGAAATCCACCATTTTGTCTTCTTACTCATTGCGAAATCAGATACAAGCTACATTCAGTTGGTTCAGTAAATCTATGGAGTTTGTTCAGTATGAAGAGTTGACCGTCAACGTTCGTCAGAATTCTGATGCAACATATTCAAAACTGCTATCGAACATTTGAACAGGGAATATTTTGGAAAAAGATATCGATATACTTGAAAGTAGACTCATTACTCCTGACCGTAACTATACCATTCAAGATGTCGTACAATGCTACACACAGCTTAAAGAAGAAAACAACTTGCCTGTATGCTTATTCCCAAAGATTGCTTTGTGCAGAACAATGAACGCTATTATGCTTGAAAAAATTGATGAGGAAGTAATTATAATACCAAGCATAGATACACTAGATGGGCCCGTAGTGGGAAAAATGCTTTTGAAGCTGCAAAACAAAAATTGAAGGATCTTAAAGTTAAGTTGTCAAAGACAGCTTGGTTGGAATATGAATTAACACTGGCGCTAGCCAGTGTTAGTAAGGGTCGACCTAGGATCTCTGTGTTAAACTTTCAACTTTGAGAGCTTATAACTCCGTCAAAATTAAAAATTTTTAAACCAAATTTGGAATCTAGCCTTGACTAGTCAAGGCCTGTCTACAGTCCAAAAATTGTGAAATTCAGTCCAGCCAAACCCGAGATACAGAGAGGGGCCAAATAGACAACTTCTTGTTCTTAGTCTTGGGTTTTGGTCTTGTTCTTGGTCTTGTTCTTGGTCTTGTTCTGGGGATGTACCTTTCGTCTGTCCTCTCTACACGTCAAATTATTTGTCCTGTAAAGCTGGTTCTTAGCTCATTTTACAGGTATTGGTCCGTAGATGTGCCCTTTCCATAAGGCCTTTTCTAATTGGTCAAGTGATTCAGGCGCTACGGAGCTCCAAACGACCAGATTGATTGTTTTACATTGTTTTAAACACTGTTATTATGCAACAATGCCATTTAGCAAAGACAAAGATTGCCAGCTGCAAGATGCCAGCTGCAAGACATAGACTGAAGATTAAAGGATTTGTTTCTATTGTTAACACTAGCCACAGCCAGGTTAGTAAGGGCCATAGCTATTTACCGAGCTTAAAGGCGGCGCAACAAAATAAACAACAAATTAATTATAAAGGTGCCACACATACCCCACCCATCATCCACCACCACACCTATTTAATACAATTCTCAAAGTAACACGGATTAATAAACAAAAACGTATCGTTAAAAGTTAAAAGTAAGGGTATAAAAGTCAAAACCTGTAAGGAACACGAACAAGCTTTGACTATAAGGATCTAGGTGTCAGATTTGGCCAGTAAGACGCTGCTAAGCATTAGACCCTTACTACCCGGTGATCATGTTAATGGCTTAGTAAGGAAAATTGGAAATTACCCAACAGCGAAAATCATACACTAGAAATGACGTAGTTCAGTAAGCCACCTTTATGCACTTAGGTTAAATCGGAGTGGCATGACCCGGATTCGAACCGGCTACTCAGTTCGCCCCAAGATCACTTGCATAGCCCCCTAATCTCTCCGTTGCACTCCGATGAAACGTAAGTGCACAAAGGTGGCTTACTGAACTACGTTATTTCTAGTGTACGATTTTTAGCTGTTGGCTCATTTCCAATTTTCCTGAATATTATTTCCAGCAATTTATGTCTATTTATTAATGACTTAGTAACTTAGACAGAATGGGTGTACACGCTTACGCTTGTAGCAGGTTGTCTTGCTTGGAATCGCTGCCATGTTACCAAACCGAAAAAAATGTCAACTTAAAGCAAAGTAGGAAACCCACAC
This sequence comes from Lithobius niger, assembly GCA_023313725.1. Lineage (NCBI taxonomy): Eukaryota > Metazoa > Arthropoda > Chilopoda > Lithobiomorpha > Lithobiidae > Lithobius > Lithobius niger. The sequence continues at coordinate 195,841 of JAHWFP010133142.1, forward strand.
CCCCACTATCATGGATCATCACATGGGTCTTTATAGGACGATCTCGGACAGCTGTTCCTCAAACACCGGGTAGTAAGGGTCTAATGCTTAGCAGCATCTTACTGGCCAAATCTGACACCTAGACTCTTACAGTCAAAGCTTGTCCGTGTTACTTACAGGTTTTGACTTTTAGACCCTTACTTTTAACTTTTAACGATACGTTTTTGTTTATTAATTACAGATCAGTGCCAACGCACAAGTAATGTTACGTAATGACGTAGATGTGACTAAAGAACTAGTGAACGAAGTTATTGGAAAAGTTACAAATTTCAAACATAATAGCCAAATAGTTAACAGAATTGAACTACAACTTAATGATACTTCGGAACCCGTATGGATAGAACGAGTTCTAGTTTGATTTCAATTGTTAAAGAATATTTACGTTCACCGAAAGCAATTTCCATTAACATTTGCATATTGAATAACAATTCATAAATCCTAGGGACTTACTTTGGAGTGTTCAATAAGTGATGTTGGCAAATGTGCATTTGGACCAGGCATGATTTATGTAGCTCTTTCCAGATTCAAAACAATGAGTGGGCTTCATTTGTTTGCTTTCGAAATTAACAAAATAATAGCAGATGCGAAAGCAGTCAGCAAATACAACATCATAGGATTAAAATATCGTCTGACCCTGGTATCTTATCAATAGCTCAAATTACCAGTAGAAAACATTCTATCTTCTGTGAACCGAACAAATTTTTGGCTCTACTGCACCCAACAAGAAATCTAAACAAACTTCTAAAACTTTTGTCATGCAGACAAATAAAAAGTTATTTTCCTGAATCAAATCCACACCATCCAAAATTAGTAAAAACAACCAGCATCTTACAAAGGGTTTCATTTATGCAGATGGTGTAAGCTGTTATGCCGATGTCACACTACAACGTTTATGTCACATTCAGCAATTTCGTAAATTGATTCGCAAACAAAATGGAAACAGCCTGTGATTAAGAAGTTTACAAAATGTTTTATTTTGTATGGAGTCTCAAGGTTTTAACCAACTTTTAAAATCTAACGAAGTCAGACAGAATGTTAGTCAAGAATTTGCTGCAACAGAGCAACAAGATTCAAGTGAATTTATGCAACACCTGTTGCAACAAATGCCAATTGACATTCAACAACTATTCCAACACGATGTTCAATACAAGATATAAAAATTAGACTGCCAAGCAGAAAATTCACACGGACCACCTGAATAAATAATGTTATCTTTACGGTGACCTTCCCATCAGCAGCTACCAAGATAACATAGCCAGAAATGCTCTCGTGGAGAAATTAACTATTCGTTTGCAGAATTTGTAACAGTCCAATGGAATCCAAAACAAGCAGCTCTTTTCTACTCCTGTCCAATATCTAGATTTACCAATTTCGGCTAAAAGTAACAATGCCAATTTCTGGATTTGCAGCAAAACGTGCAGAAATAGACGGACATCTTTTTCAAACAATTGCAGTGATCATTCATGTAGGCTCAGGGTTGCCAGATGTTGCATGCCATTATTACTGTCTTCTAAAACAGCAGAATAGTGAATGGCTAGTATGTCTCCATAAAATGCCAGTTTATCAGAGAACTAAAAGATGCCTACATACTATTCTTACATAAACTGTGAAAAAGCAGTCAACTCGCTAAAACAACGACAGGCACAGAAAAAGACTGCAATTCAAATAAAATATACTGCGGTGAATATATTTCAGTTAGTAAAATTGCTTGGTATGCAACCTCCACGAGAAACGAAATGAACAGCAAATTATAAAAGAAAAAAGAAAAAAAAAGTATTTCATGAACACGCGAAAGAGCTAAGTACTCAGATATATGTTTCTATTAATGCAGCAGAATAAAAACGTAAATATCCATACATTTAAGTGTGCAGATGTGTTTTTTAGAAATTAAAAAAAATTTAATACAATACATTACAACTAAGCAAAACATTTTGTACACTAAACTAAGCAAAGAGAACGAATGAATACAAGCATGAAAACGTGACCAAACCTGACAAAACCCAAAGGAAATCTTACAATGTCATATCGTTACCAAAGAAAAACATGTTACGCCAAAGTATCACTAATTAGAAAACAAAAACGAACTCGTTTGATGTTTAAGGTAAGGTTTAACTGATCCGAAGTCAAAACAGCAAAGGAACACAAATAAACTTTCCTGTAAGATTTCATATACCACAGTGTTGCTGAACAAGTTAGTCCACGTGAATATTACTGCTGTAAGCACATGTTTTCTCAGTTTTTACTTCAGATTAAGTAATTCAGGGTTCGTGCAAGTCCTTGAAAATCTGGGAATGTCGTTGAAAATAAAAATGAAATTCAAGGCCTGAAATTTTGAATCTAAAATCTTGAAAAGTGATGTATGTGTCATCAATAGGCTGGTGTATGTGCTGGTGGCAGTGTCAGACGTTGCCCTGGACATTGACTTGGACTTGCAGCTGCTTATTTCTGTGTCTTGTCAGACTCCATGGCTGGGCTGGGGTTCCTGCATAGATGCTTTCGGGCTCTCCGGTGTTGCCACCCTATTGCGTACGAGATAGGGTGGAAAATTTTCACTGTGTACCAGCGTGGAGGGTTTGTCACGCTCGACTGGGCTGGATCAGGGGTCATTTTGGGTGCTTCGGTAATGAGCTAGCAGATGGCCTCGCTAGGCAGGGGCGTCTGGGAAGGTGGGTCATGTGCACTTCCCTCTTGCACCAAGGGATGTGCACCCGTGGTAGCATAGTTAATAGGTAAGAGGTGGTCCGCAGAGTGGGACAGCAGAATCACGGGTCGACATTTGTTTCGTTTGCACCCCTCTATGGCTAACCCACAGTTCCTGAACTCTTTCTCGCGTAGAGAAGCTAGCTTGCTTTCAAGGCTCTGTACGGGACATGTGAAGCTTTGGGCTCATATGTTCAGGTTAGGGTGGGCAAATTCCCCAGTTTGCTCCTATGGTGGTGGTGAGTAGATAGTGCAACATTTGCTCCTTGACTGTCCACTCTGTGCGACACAGAGGCGCGTCCCGGTGAGTGACAGGGTTGATCCGTTGGTTTTGGCTCCTGATGTCCCGCCGCATGCGGCTGATGACATAGGCCCTCTGCGCAGGGTTTTAGGTTTCTGTAAGGCTACGCAGCAGTTTGATTAGGTTCCTCATTCGCTCCTGAGTTCTGATCTCCCCTGTGGGTAGTTATCTTGTTTCAATTATATGCATCGTTGCATTGGGGGGTCTGGTGGTCAGGTGTAAGTTAGATTAGGTTAGTATAAGTAGTATTAGATCTGAGAAAATGGATGTACAGACCAGCATAGGCTCAATAAAAGAAAGTAAACTAAAGCAACGTAGCACTGATTAGCCTCATGTACCGCACAATAAAGTGATTGTTGGTTAGTGACTGTTACTTCTTATATTGTTGATACGCGGGAAATCGGACACTTGACTAAGGGATCAGGGCTTTACAAGGTGTAGATTTCCTATATTCATACATAATTAAAAGAATTATGATGGGCACATAACCTGAACAGGCTTTACCTTACTTTGGTGGTGAAAAAGTTTCAGTTATTCCACTAAATACCGAACAGTTCACCACCATACAATTTGGAAATTTTAGATTTTTGAATAGTTTTCAATTTTGTCTGCTTCTCTCAGTACTTTATTTGACAATCTGACCTATTTTCCTATCATGAGGGAAATAGTTCCCAATACGCATGCCTTGCTTACATGAAATGTGTTTATCCATACGCTTATTGCGATTCGTTTTGAACGGTTTACTGAGACGTTTTATCTCCAAAAGATTCTTTTTTGTAGATCTGACACAGTCACACAGTCACACAAATGCTCGAACAGTTTGGGATAAAATAAAGTGTGTAACGTTTGGAGATTATCACGTCTTGTACATCTTGGCACACTCTGCACTGGTAGCAGATATTTTTGAACAATTTAGAAAACTTAGCCTGCAGCAATAAAGGCTAGATCCTGCACATTTTTACATATTCCCTGGTCTGTCATGGGAGCCTGCGCTTTGTATGATTGGTGAGTGTCTAAAATGGTACACTCAATCTAACAAACCTTTAATACCTGATTGTTCCAATCCCAACAGCAACACTAGCTATCACATGTATTTAGAGTCAAATAATCTACATGGTTTTTGTTTGTGTTACCCGTTACCGTAATCAGGCTTTGAATAGATGAGTTTGAATGAGCTTAAGAATCTCGACTTTAGTTGGTTAACTATTCCTTGCATGCGGCATTTAACATCGAATACCCAGACAACTTACACGATGAGCATAATGACTATCCTTTAGCACCTGAACATACATTAATTACCAAACAAATGCTTTTGCTGTTCAATAAGGAATAGTTCGAACAGGAAAAATACTCTGGTTTGAAAATTAGCACCTCACCTCATGAAATATGAATGGTACATTTATTATGACGAGAACTTGATGTTTAACATGAGTAAACGTCTGAAGGTTACTAAACTTTACTCTGGAATCAAGGACCATGCTAGTGGTCTGCCCGCCAAGTTCAATAATTGACACACTTCATTGTAACTTCATTGTAAGAAAGTCATTATCTAACTCCTGCATTGTTGTTGTATGGCCACTAGCTTTGGTACTTTATCTGAAACCAGAGTTGAGCGTATTTCACGATGATGAGGATAAATACCTATGCGGCGAAACAGTTTGAAAATTGTTGGAAATGGGCAGTGCCCATTGTGCCCTGACAAGCAAAAGTTGTATTTCAATCAAGTGCACAAACTGTATCAAGGTGATAAAAGTGCGTGAAGATCGTTGATTTCAGCTGACTACTGATTACTATATACTGACTACTGACTAATTGCGCTCATATAAAATAAATTATGCGACAGATACGAATAAAATTTGGTATTCAGCACTCTCTTACCTCCAATACGTGCATTTTAAGGTTTGACGTTTGGAGAGGCATTAACTAAAAAGATTGAAATCATTTGTATTTTTCTGTATATTGGTAAAATGCCACCAGTGATCAAAATAAGCATTACTTGTTATTAGTGTTAACGAGTAACAATGCAAACGGACTGCCAGAAATAATCGACAACACAACATTGTTGATAAAATGCACGTGCGTGCATGCATGCATGGCTTCGGGCCACTAAACTCTTAATAAATCCGCAGTCCGCACTACTTATTGTTGATGGTTGAATGGAAATCAGCAAACACATTAATTTATGTGATTAAAGTCCTCACTTCAGCAAAACAAAAAAAAATAATTATCTCCATTGTATTCAAAATTTTTCGACCAAACTTGGCCAGATAGTAGATAAATGGGCAGTGGTAACAATAAGACGCCACACACAAAAAATACAAAAGAAGTGATATCTAAAACAAAACCCACAAGGGTGAAAGAACCCACCAAGTTTCAGCCAATCAAAGTAGTGATATCAGAGCGAAAAAGGCTGCCGCCAAGTTACTACATTAGTTGCCAAGCTAATCCCACCGACTGTTACCTCACACGTTAAATCAAAAACTTGACCGTTGCAACCGATAGTAGCAATGGTCAGGTTTTTGATTTAACCTTTGAGCTAATAGTCGGTGGGATTAGCTTGGCAACTAATGTAGTATCTTGGTGGCAGCCTTTTTGGCTATTATATCACTACTTTAATTAATTATTGTTTAATTCACGGGCAACAAGTTACAACAAAAAAAACCGGAGAAGTTGTAGCCAACTGGTAAGTTTTTGCAAAAAAAAACTACAAATTGAGCTTGTCAGGAGCTCTACGCAGTCTCTTTGAATGATGTTGAGCATTTTGAAGATGCGCAGCAATATCAACCTGTGTTGGTGATAGCACAACTTTACGTTTATTGTGATTCGGTTTCACTTTTTCGTTAGCATGACCTGGCTTAGGTGGTGATTGTTTAGCGGATGGTGACGTAACAACCGCTGAAGGTTGTGACCTTTCTGGCTTCGAATTTCCTTCGAGTGGTGAGCTGGTACTAGCCAAAGGTGATTGGTTAATTACGTTAGCAGACTCATCCATTTCGTGTGTGTGGGGTGATTTCGCTGGAGATTTCCTGCCACCTGGTGACTTGCATAGCAAATTCTCAGGTGATTTTTCAAGCTGATGGATTGGTTTACCTGAGCCTTCGACGATAGAAATCGACTTTCTGCATTGGCCTAGAGATCGACGCTCAGGAACTACGTCAGCGGAGCCTGGCTTTTCATGTTTCTTACTGCCAAAAGACATGCGTTTGAAAATAGCGTGATGTTGCTCATTATTATTCATGAATGATTTACTGCTTTTCGCCATCGGAATAAGTGCATTTGGTGGCTGTTCTGGATATTCCTTTTCAGCGGTATGTAACCTTAGTTGTTCGCGATGTTTGCGAATCGTATTACCGTTAGTTTCAACGATAGTATAGGATTGATTACTACCTATTTGGTTAACGACACCAACTGACCATAGTTTATCATTAGTAGTACTAAAGTCACGATACCAAACCTTATCACCTATTTGATACGTTTTCAACTCACGATGGTGGGTGCTCAGTACTTGTTTTAATTGTTTACGGCGAACAGCTGCAATAGGGTCAGGGAACAATAAATCCAGCCAAGACTTTAATTCTCGGTTAAAATATAATTTTCCGGGTGTTGCTTGCGTGGTAGCAGAGATAGTGATTCGTGCTGATAACTAGTAAGAATTTATACTCTCTTGAATAGTAGACCCGTGTTGCCGCGCGGCCTTGTAGACTCTCTTGAAATTACGGACATAGACCTCAACCAGGCCGTTGGTCCAAGGCACAAAACTTGGCCCGGTCATGTGCCTAATCTCATTGGATTTTAACCAAGTTTGGAATTCTGAGAACATAAATTGGGCAGCATTGTCCGTAACTAAGCTGTTCATTAAACCATATAAAGCTATACGATTGATTAAAACGTCAATGACACGCGCGAACCTTGTTGACTTCATTTTATGAACAAAAGGAATTTTTGAATGTGCGTCTACTAGAATGAGAAACATGTAATTGTCCAAGATTATTCGGCTTTAGTGGATATTCCCACGTATGATTTGGCCCAGACGTTTGAGTATCTTTATACTCATGACAATTTTGGCATGATTTGACTTTATTTTCAATGTCCGAGTCAATCTTAGGCCACCAGACTGTTTGTCTAGCTAAACTTTTCAATTTAACTATGCCTCAGTGAGCACTGTGTAGATCTTTCAAGATTTGTCTCCGCAAGGCCGTCAGCACCAGGACTCTATACCCCCAATATAGGGTTTAGTTTTCAACCGAGATTTCAGCACGATGTGTGAAGTACGGTAACAGATCGGGAATTTACCATTTGTCACGCCAGCCATCGTTCATATAACGATAAACTTTTGAAAGGGTTTTATCACGTTACTTTCAAAAACAAGTGTCTCGTTTAAAACTGAAAGATTAGAAATAGTTTCTAAAGCAAGAATATTATACCGCTCTTCTGCCTTTTCGAATTCCTCGGTGTTTGGGAGGGGAAGTCGCGATAATGCGTCTGCCATCAAGTTAAGTTTACCGGGAATGTGTTCGAAATCGTAATCGTAAGCATTAAGCATCACTGCCCAACGCTGAACCCTAGCGGCTGCCATCTGCGATATTCCTTTTTAGGGCCATAAATCCAAACTAGAGCCTTCTGATCAGGCTGCAGTATGAATCGCTGACCATAAACGTATTCATGAAACCGTTTCACTCCCCAAGACACGCTGAGAGCTTCCCGATCAAAATGCGAGTAGCCCATTTTGGTTTGAGTTAGCTTACGTGAAGCGAAAGCTATTGGTCGAGATTCACCGTTTTTCATGACATGCATGAGGCACGCGCCGACTCCTTAGGGTGAGCCGTCACAAACGAGTTTGATGTTTAATTTCGGATCGTTATGAACCAGAACTTTTGATTTAAGAAATAATTCTTTTACTTTACTCACGGCTCGGTTACATTTTGCCCCCAAACCCACTTCACACTTGGGCTTAATAAACGTGTTGCTGATGACAGAATATGAGCGAGATTTGGTAGATATTTTGAGTAATGGTTTACAAAACCCAGAAAGCTCTGTAGCTCTTGAATACATGTTGGGTTATGAGTGTTTGTGGCTGCTTCGATAACCTCAGGGAGTGTATGCAGGCCTTCTACATTTATCATGTGGCCTAAATATTTTAATTCAGGCCAGGACAGTAAGCACTTCTCGATCTTAAGTTTGGTTCATGCATGTTGTAAAGCATTTAACAGTTTGTTTAATGATTCGTCATGCTCACCCCCCTTCCCGCTCACCAGGAGGTCATCGTAAAACGGGAGACATTTGCGGATTTTATTGGTGACTTGAGTCATTACCCTCTGGAAAATTCCCGGGCTAGACGCTAGGTCCAGGGGTATGCGAAGCCATCTAAACAAACCCAGGGGTGTATTTATTGTCAAAGCTTCTTGTGACTCTTTGTCGTGTTCAATTTTCAGAAACGCATCCTTAAGATCGATAAGGGAAAAAGTGTCACTGCCTGTTAAGTCACTGAATAATTCTGCGGCCGTGGGAACCCGACAGTGGTCGACTTCCAGTTGGGGGTTCACAGTGGTTTTATAATCACCTATTACCTGGATTTGGCCATCCGGTTTGTAACCTATGACTATGGGCATAGACCACTGAGAGGTTTCCACAGGCTCTAGAATTCCAAGGCCAACCAATCTACGAATTTCTTGGTTAACCGTTTCTGTGAGTGCTAACGGAACTGGTCTTACACGACAGTACACAGGCGTTGCATCAGGTTTTGAATGAATCTTAGCTTTAAAGTTCTTAAATTTACCCATGCTTTCAGAAAATAGCTACAGGGAACCCTTCACTATTTCGGAAGTGTCAACTGGTGTAATGCTAGTTTTAATTTTCTTTACACTTTTCTTATGTTTAACTTAGTTTGTCGGTCATAAAATGGATGGTAGTCAACCCGAAAAATAGAAACCAATCCTTTCCCATTAGTGCAGGTTTATACAATTTGGAAACTAATGCATCCAAGTGTTCAATTTGACCTTTGACTTCAACCTTCAGACTTACAGTGTAAATCGTGTGCTCAATTCCGTCTGTGTATGAGTGTATCGAATATGGACTGAGTTTTAAAGAACAGTCCGCAAAATATTTTTTATGCCACTCAATAGGGATAATGGATGCGTCTGCCCCGGAATCGAGTTCCATTTCTAACTTGACACCATTTAGGAAGACTGGCAAGTTCCATTTATGGATTTTCATAGAATTAACTACTACTATTATCTTATTGGTTTGTAGGGGAATTGAAATCTGGTCTGCAGCCTGACTCAGTCCAAGAGTATTATTTTTCAGTACAAGATAGTTGTTGTCTGAGTCGGTATCAGACCCGGAACCAGACTTTGAATTTTTGGCTTCAACATCCTGGCCTTCTTCACTATCGCTTTCGCTATCGCGTTCGAGTTTGTTGACGCGTCTTTTATAGCTATACTTTTGTTTAGACTTTGGCCTAGCCTTAAAATTTGTGCTAGAATTTGCTTTAGGGTGGTCGAGTGTTTTTGAAGTTCTATTTGAATGACTAGCTTTTCGGCACATGGCTTTTAAATGGCCGACAGTGTGGCATCTGCAGCATGTAGAGTCGAGATATTTACAACGTGTTTTCACATGGCCGTTTTTGCCGCAACAATAGCAAATAAAATCCTTAGTGGATTTAGGAATACTTGTTGTTTTGCTCGAGTTTTTAGCTACGTAATTAACAGCTCTAGAATGGCCTCTCAAAACGCTTTGGTCTGTTTCAGCAGATTCTAAGGATAAAGCTAAGGATGTTGTAGCCTTTAAATCCAGAGTCTGCTTCAACAACTCGCGTTGAATGACTTCTGATTGGATCCCCCAATTAGGTGATCCCTAATCATTTTGCTGTTAATATCTTCAATTTTAGTGAAGTCACAATACATCGTCATTAGCTTTAATGCAGCTAAATATTCCCCAATACTCTCATCTGATTTTTGCAACCTTCTAAAGAATTTAACACTCTCAGACACCACGGAGGGCACTGGCTTGATGTCGTCTAAAACTTTTTTAACAAGTTCATCAAATGTTAATGAGTCGGGCAAATCAGATAAGATGATATTCAAAATCCTATCAAACATTTTCTGGTCTTCAGATGCCATTAGAAAATCTACTTGCTTGGTTGCTGATATTTCTTTATCTTTAAAATAATAACTAATTCGGTTGGAGTATTTCTCCCATTCTGAATTTCTCCCAATCGAATTCTGAAAATAAACCAGCGGGTTTAGACGAACCCATGTTGACGTCGTCTTCACTATCACTAGATTCAAAATTTAAATTAAAGTTAGAACTAGCTTTGTTAACGCTTGCGTTCACTACTGAATTATTTTCAGTTTCACTTTCACTGCTAATTATAGCAGTTACAGGTGGTTTGCTACCGACACCTGTCTTTGGCATAAGCCTTACAAAATTTAATTTTTATTAAATTTAATTACAATCCTGTTTAACATGCTAGGATTAAACTGGAGCACTCAAGACTACCGGTCATTTATTTAAACACAGAAATAAATCAAGCTTGAGTGTGGCCTACCTAGTTGTATAAATTAACTGCCTACAAGTTAAATTTAAAGGGACTAGGCTTTGAAAAAATGTTTTACGTTCACCATATCGCAACGTTTTACAAAACAACACTTCTGGCCTAAGCCTCAGCACAAACCAGATTTCACTAAGTTTAAGAATAAACCTACGGTGTTAAATTTTACACCGGCTCACAGTAGCCCGAATATTGGCAATGCCACAATCGAATTTACAAGGGTTAATTTAGCAACGTATTTTTCGAACCTTCAGGTTTATAAAATTGCCTGTGCGGGCACGCCAGTGCGTGACTCTAGAACACTGCCAAGGTAAAATTAACCATAATAAATCCAATTGCCGACTTCGGTTCTAGTTGAAAAGGTACTAAATGTAACTATTATCATTTTCGTACCACTATTCACTACCACCACAAATTAACACTGTTTGAAAAAGTTTAAACTGTGATAGGAATTCAGAGCACAATTTTCATTGCCAAAATGAAAAAAAATTGAAACTTACCACAAATTTGGAGCAAAGACGTGGTTGAAGACCTATATCAGTTTAAGCTTAAGTTTTAAAGTCTACGAAAGGTACCGGACTCGTTGCCAACTGTAATGTCCTTGGCATGGACACACCTAAGCCCAGCGAGGGCACCAATGGTAATAACTGACACGGACTACCAGAGTGTAGGCTACAGCTGATAAGACAGCTGGCTTCCTGTTTACTCCTCCTTAAATATTAATACAACAGTAAGTCATGTGATATAATAAATACTCTATACAATGAATGGGTCAGCCTATTAGGTAATTAAAGGGTTATCTAGGTAGGGTTAACATATTGACATGAAATTGAAGGCGGCCATTGTGGAGCTGGAGTTGTTTTTTAGCATTGACACTGACAGCTTTATCTATGAAATGAAGACTTACAATGATGCTATGGCTCAGTCATGGCAACTTTTTGATACAAGTTCTTACCCCCGTGATCACCAATTTTATTTTTCAAATAATAAGAAATGCCCCAGGGAGTACAGGGATGAACTTGAAGGGAAAGTTATGAAAAATTTTGTAGAACTTAAGAGTAATATGTATTGTTATACTTGTGTGGATGAAAGTAAGGAGGGAAAGGGAAAAGTCTGTTTTACAAAATATTGTAACCTCGGACCATTACGCTCAGTGTGTAAACTATCACAAATACGTTTCCTTTAAGCAAAGGAACATGTGATCTTATTTACACGAAATGTTCAGTACTGTGCAAAATAAACTGTCCCATACATTAAGCGATTCAAAAAGTTGGGTATTGGACACTGCGACAGATTCAATTAGCTACAGTCATTACAAAGTAGGAGATGTTATTGATGAATAACGTGAGTGTACCTTTTTAAATGTGTGTAACGATGTTTACATGATGTGCAAAGAACTTTATTGGTATATATGCTTGTAAAGAAATGAAAATAAAAGTCTTATTTCGTGGCAGTGTTGTTTCTTTTGTCTTGATTACAAGGTTTCCATGCATTAAGTCACTTGATACAAAATCAATTTTAATATCTCTATGTGTTGCGTTGTAAAATATGTCGTCCATTTAGGTTATTTTTTGCGTGCATCCTTTTCCAGATCACCTCTCTTCATTCGAGGAGGTTTGCATGAACAAACTATGACGTCATGAACAAACATCATTAGTGTTTAAAAAAAATTGACGTTATTTTTTAAGGGATTTTTGCATAATTGAGGGTCATAATATCAATTTAAAGCGATGAAAATAGGCCTATACTGAGTGCAATTTAATTATCTTTCGTTTGATCCTACTCCCATGTTTGTAGGTGCTGTGGTCCCAGACGAGTAGAGGTACAAACACACACACACGCACATCATACGATCTTAATGATGTAGACTAGCGGAGTCGCTCGCTTATTCCGCGTCATCTCGCTACGCTCGAGGAGATTTCTTGCTGCAACACTTATGATACAGACAGACCTTCTACATAAAAAACGATCAAGCAAATTATTAGAGTGTAGAATGCGATATCGGTTATCTCGAGAGAAGGTCAATATTATTTTTTACAACCAAGGAGGCAAGAAAAAAGATCAAGCAATTTATCAGAAAAGCGCTGTTCTGATGACAAACGCTGATTTTCGTTGGCTTCGCTCACTCAATCAGAGCAAACATTTCCTCAGAAATGTGACTGAATCAATGTAACCACCAAGAACCACACATCAATTGTAATTTGTGTTAGTATAACCTTTATATGCGTTTTCTTGTTTTACTTATTTTAAGAATATTGTTCTTTACGTCCTGCTCAGTACAGACTTATCCATGGGCGTCGTATCACTTCACTTTCTGCTGATCCCTCACTTGGAGAAACATCTGCAGAACGTGAGATGTAATCTCCTAAGAAGGAAATGAAAGCTTGCAAGAGCAAGGCGAGACACACATTGAAAACTTTTAGTTTACGCGGAAATCGCTCGCTCTCCTCGCTCAATCCACGTACCACCGTTCTTCAGAAACACGAAATGTTTAGCACCCTTTTAAAGCCAGGTTTCCATGCATCAATTCAGTTGATACAAAACCATTTTTAATATCTATATGTGTTACGTTATAAAATACGGACACCAATATATTTGAATCCTAAAAAGGAGTACGAAATTGCTCTAGTTTTTTTGGATACATATTACAGCATATTTAACGTTCACGATGATAACAACGAAATTTCGTACACCGTCGATGGTGGGGCGAACTAGATTAAGGTGCCAGTCATCCCAAGTGCTTACGAAATTTCCGATTTAAATAATTTCATTCAAGCTGTAATACAGCAAAACGGACACACAAAAAAATGCCATTGCCATAGAACCAAACTACAATACTTTAAAAACTAACTTAATCGTTGGTAATCCTGCCTATGGAGTGTCCTTTTCGGGAGATAACAGGCCAAGTCTTGGGGTTCCTCCATGGTACTTATACTAAATCTCAACAATGGCAGAAATCTGTAGATATTTTGGGCATCAATACGATTTTCGTTCACACTAATATAATTGCGTCCTCGTACGTGAATGACGACACGCAACCTTGCATTTACGCTTTTTATCCAGGGGTGCCCCCAGGTTACAAGATGATAATCGCTCCTCAAAATTTGATTTATTTGCCAGTCACTACCGATAAGATTAGAAACATACGCATTTGGTTAACGTCTCAAGATAACGAAATAATAAATTTAAACGGCGAAACGCTGACGGTCCGCCTTTACCTCAGATAGAAAAAAAAATCGTTATATAAAAAACAAAAGGAATGTTGGTATTCGAATGAAAAAAAAGAACATTAGGAAAAGGGTTAGTTAGAGATAATAATAAATTAACGCCAAAAAACCGAGCATTCATCAGATTTATAACCGCGGCTGGAAGATGAGTTTAACTGAAGATTATATGAACATAAACGAATCGTTACAACATGATTCCTCCGTGGAGAGCTATTCTTTTCACGAATATAATCGGATTGTAGGAACTAACCTCAACAATGTCAATTCGGAAATTAGAATTATAATCGAAAACCAGAATTTGTTCTTGCATGTTGCTAACAGTTATCTATTGATTAGAGGCAAACTGCTGAAAAGCGACGGTACTAATTATGTTGATGCTGACGTCGCGACTCTCGTCATTAACGGTCCCATGTACCTGTTTTCCAGCATTAAATATCACTTGGGGGACAAGCTCGTCGACGAATTAAATTACCCGGGATACGGGACACTCATGAAAAGCCTGCTCACGTACGGCTTTAGTGATCAAGTATCATTGCTGGGTAACTGCTGGGCTTTAGATGGTGCCGAAGCTTCCACTGCTAGTTTGGACAATAACGTAGGATTCAAATTGAGACATTCCACCATCGTGAAGGAACCTGTCCCTAAAAGGAGCTTCTCGTTTGCCATTCCTTTAAAACACTGCATGTGATTTTTCGAAAATTACAACAAGGTACTCTATTGTACCAAGCATGTGCTGACGTTGTCTAGGAAGAGCAACGACGATACTGTATTTAGGGCCGCTGCTACTGTTGCCGGAAAATTCAAATTGACTGGTGTTTCGTAGCATGTGCCACACATCACAAGGCCCGACGAGCAAAAACTCAGGCTTTTTAAATATATCAAGGGGGGGATGAACGTAGATTTAGGCTTTAGACACTGGCGTTATGATTCTTGCAAATTGCCACAGAGCACCAGCTTCACGTGGCGCGTTCTCACTGCTTCGGCTGTGGAAAAGCCACGGTGGGTCATTCTAGCTCTGCAGACTAACAGAAAAGATGCTCAAACTAAAAATTCTGCTGTGTTCGATAACTGTAATCTTCAGGATGTTCGCGTGACTTTAAATTCCGAACGGTACCCCGTCCTCGATCTAGGCGTAAATTTTTCTAGCGGAGAATATTCCATCCTGTATAGAATGGCTCAACAGTTTAGACGCACTTTGTATGATGTCGGGGAATTCTGCATCGATGCGGTTCAGTTTAAAAATACTTATCCCCTATTGTTTTTGGACTGCTCCAAACCGTCGTAGAGACTTCAGTCGGGCATCGTCGATGTGCAAGTAAATCTGAAATTTAACGCCGCTGTCCCCGCCAATACGACCTGCCACACGTTATTGATTGGAGATAGAAAAATGAGTTTGAAATTGGATAGCGGCAAAGTCGAAGTTATTTATTAATATAATAAAAAAGAAATGGGGAAAATATTGAAAAGACGCAAGACCAGAAACCGAAGAAAACGACGAGGGTTTTTACCTCTGGTGGCGTTGCTCGGTCCACTCATAGCCGGTGTGGGAGGGTTAGCAAGTGAAGCGGCAGGTACTACAATTGCTGTTAAGAAAGCTCAGAATGATGCTAAGGTATTGGACGAGATGGTGAGACATAACAAGAAGATGGAGGGTTCGGGTTTGAAACAAAAAAAGAAGACAAAAAAAAATGAGTCGTGGCAGAGGGCTCTTTCTGAAGCCAGCAAGGACCTGATCGATTTTAATAAACCGTTAACGAATCTGGATTTAAACCAATTGGTCAAAGTTTTGAAAATTCCTAAATACAGAGGCACTTTTAGCAAAGATCGGTTGCCCCTAAAACCTAAACCTCGCGTCGAATGCGGCATTGTTAATCTCGAAGATTTTCACGCCGGAGATGGGAGCCATTGGGTGGCTTACTCGAAAGTTACGGGCACGCCCTGTTATTTCGATAGTTTCGGCAATCTAGGTCCTCCCACATCTATCTCCGAGTACTTGGGACCCGTTCAATACAATCACGACGAAGTACAGAATTTTAATCAAATATGGTGCGGCCATTTCTGTTTAGTTTTTACTGAATTTCTTGATGGAGGGACACGATTACGAGATTGTTTTAGATATGATGAGGAGGTGGTTATATAAATTTACCTGGGCTTATTTTAGATCTACTTGATAAAAATTCCCAATTTCCAGAGGGCTATCCATA
The DNA here is from genome assembly GCA_023313725.1 of Lithobius niger. Classification (NCBI taxonomy): domain Eukaryota; kingdom Metazoa; phylum Arthropoda; class Chilopoda; order Lithobiomorpha; family Lithobiidae; genus Lithobius; species Lithobius niger. The sequence continues at coordinate 211,861 of JAHWFP010133142.1, forward strand.
TCAGCTGCTATAGAAATACAAGCACCAGGCCAAAGGTGCAAAAGTTTTTTTTCCCACTAATTACTCTTGGTTCAAAGTCTATATCAAGTGCAGTTTCATCATCAGGATCCCAGTTTCTTTAATAAAACTGAAAAGCAGTACGCGGTCCTTCTCTCAATTCTTCACGGTTTTTATATTCGCTATATTCGTACTCCGGTTTTAAAATGTTGTAAAATACTGCACATTGCATCTTTAGACCTACAGGAACAGCCTTCAAGCCTAATCCCCCTAAAATAATACTGTTCTGAGCAACAATAATAATTAAAAGGATTGCAATTACTGCAGAAGAAAAAGTCACCTTTTTTTAACGGAGTGATGATGTAAAAACTGAATGTTTGCATACATTTTTCGAGCACATACTGCATCGTAGCAGCATCGTCGAGAGCTTTGGGTTTGCGTAGGTTTATAATTCGTTTTTTGGTTGCATTAAAAGTCTCGCTTTTCATCCTCGGGTAATGACAGTACCTGACGGGCTCTCATTTTCCCGTTGTAACCGATTAGCTGAGAATAATTTACAGCATCTTCGCTATTATAGCCGGGTTCTAGATTCTTCAGACGTTTGTGCCTCGCGTCGTATAAATCATAGTCTAAATTTAGGCAAGAGCGAGGTTTTTGATTCGTTTATTATTAGATTCGAAATGACCGTTGATATCTTCCTTCATTGCAACATCTGACTGAATTTTTTTCATGTCTGTTTCTAAGTCGTTTAACTGAGAATAAGTTACTGCATATTGGGGGTCTACACCAACAGCTAGATTAATTAAACGGTTGTTTTGCATGTCGTAATCCGCCACGACTTTTGAATCCACATATTCTTTAGTGGCTGTATTCGCCACGACCTTTGAATCCACATATTCTTTAGTGGCCGCATTCAACACCACTTTTGAATCGACGTACTCTTTAATAGCCACATTCGCCAAGACTTTTGAATCGACATACTTCTTGGTAGCTGCATCCTTATTTTTTGCGGGAGTTTTAACATCTTTAATATGTTTCTTCATAGCATTAAAATGCCCATCTGTATCTTTCTTCAATCCTACGTTGGATTCAAGTTTCGTTAGGTCGATTTCTAATTCGTTAAACTGGGAACCAAATTACGGCATCTTCGGGTTCTATGGCAACTCCCACTTTAGTCAGGTGTTTATTCTGCATGTCATAATCGTTATTCGAGTCTAATATAAATCCTACCCCAGGAGTTCCTTTCACATCTCTCTGTGTTTGCTTCAAAGACTGACCAAATTTATTTACTGGCATTTTTTTTATTTCTGTCAATTCTTTTTTTATATTTTATATATAAATTTAAAAAAAAAGGAAAGGAAATACAAAGTTAGGATAAGCAAAAGAAAAGAAATTAAAAATGCCTCACCCTGCCTGGTGCACACATCTCTCCAATTTGCGGGAAACAAATTCGCTAGAAGTTAAGACGGAGAAGGCAACCAAGTTAAAAAATGGAGTAAAGTACATTTTGTCTCTTTCCGTAGAATTCAAAGATTTAAAGGTAGTTGGTTCTCCCATTTCGAACGAAGATTCCAAGCACAAGGGTTGCATATGCCGACGGACCCCGAAACTAAAAATGCCTTGGAAAATCTTAGACGGTACATCAGCGAAAAATTAAAAGTCCAAATTGACGAGCAGAAACCCATTTCTTTTCTCAATTATTCCAATTACTTGCACCCTGTTACATCCTGCTACCCATTCTGCAAAAAGGTGAACGAAGATACCAACAACGCGGATAAACCGCTCTGCCTTACAAAGTGGGTGTACAACGATATCCACAAAACTAAAGGGAAACTTAATAAGAACGTTATGGAAAAACCGTGGTTTGACTTTCCTTCGTGCGGAAGTATGACCTTGTCGGAAGTTAGTGGTAAAATTAATTCTGTGTACGTCTGCAACGACACACCCTGTACCGTGAAACTTTGGTGCAACGTAGAATATAGAGTTGCTGAACCTAACACGACCAATGATAAATTTTCTGATCGGGACTTTGTGAGTTTGGTTTCTGAATAAATGTAAAAAAACAATTACGATTTTTTTACCACTCGCAAAGAACTAAAAAAATCACCCATTTCTACCCTCGAACATTACATGTCTGATTATAGGTCCTGCAAACTGTGGGAAAACGAACCTACTGTTTAATTTTATTTGCAACGAGGTGTGGCTAGATTACAACAGATTACACATCTATAGCAAAACTTTGTATCAACCAAAATACCAAGCTTTACAGCGTGTATTTGGGGAAATTGGTGGAGTAGTGGGGCGAGAGTTAGCGAGTTTTCATGACTCACAAAACGACCTGATTCCTCCCGAGGAGTTGGATTCTACGTTTCGTAATGTCATCGTTTTCGATGATGTTCTTTTGGACAAGCAAAAAACATAGAGCGTTACTTCGCTCAAGGCGCCATTCTAACGCCGATGTTTTTTATTGCTGGTTTTTAAGGACCTGAAAGAACCCTCCTATCCTCCCGATGTCAAGGCATCTTACGCGTTTCTTTTGAAAAATACGAATGCCATCTATCAAAACAACGATCCGGGTACTCGAAAACCCAGTCTAATCTCGGTGTCAAATACGCGGCGATAATAGGACCTATTTGGGATGATATGAAAACGAAGAAAACGGAGACTGTCATGTTTAAAAAACACAGGGTATGTTAGAACGGTGGATTACAAGTACCACGACGATCCAAATGATACTTTATTCATCTGAGTATCGGTATCGCGATACTTTCTCGATACCGATACTTTTTCGATACCGATACTTTTCTCGATACTTTTCTCGATACCGATACTTTTCTCAATACCGATACTTTTTCGATACTGATACCTTTTTTAAGAAAGCAGTAGGAATAGACAAAGTCAAATGACTTCATCTGTAGCGTCCTTTATTCCTTCATTACAATTACCGTTCAGACAAAAATATTTTAGATGACAATAAAGTTAAGCTGAACTTCTTTGTTACGTTAAAAAATTAACCTTTAAAGTTTGCATAAACGCCTATTAGTGTTAATGAAAAAAATTCTTAATTGTAATTAGTGTAGTACAGGCAACTTTTCACCATAGAAACTTAAAAATAAACTCGGACTAGGCTACATGGAATTTACTTACAATTTTATGTATTTGATATTACAAATAAAGCAATACACAACAAATCATATATGTTATATGTAATTAAGAAAAAATTATCAAATGGGTTTGTTTGTTTTTTTACTTGCATGCTTGTTTAATTTGATGGGCTTTCTGGTTTTCTTCACTAAGTGTATTTTTTTAAGATACATTTTATAAAATCTTATTAAGTTTATGTATGAAAATATATTTGAAATTAATATTTGTAATTTAATAACAGAAACATATCCAGTTTAATAAAATAAAATCAATTTAAGTTTAAAACAAGATCGTTGCATAGGATTGTTGCTGCCAGGATGTGTGCTTAATGCTTAGTGATGGTAAAATGCCTGAAGATTTTTGCTTTCCAGAATTAAAAAAAAATGTATGTATACAAATATAAATGAAATATTTAAATTTATAACTTATTAACACAAAATATTCAGTTTAATTAAATAAAATTTTAATTAAAGTTTAAAACAAATTAGTTACTTTTATTTTTACGGAAAATACCCACCATGCATTGCACTCTTCAATTTCAAGATGGCTGCTTATGTTTCAAGTTGCAGTAAAACGATGGTAAACAACAAAGACCAGCAACGTTGTAATAATAAAGTCTTAGCTTCCATAAACAGTCAGCAATCAACTGTAAGGTATTCTTTTCCAGTAATCACCGTTCTTATTGGGATTTTATGATTTATTGGGTGTGAATTGCACTCACAGAGAGTCAATAGGTAGGTGGCCAATTAAAAACGTGTGAAACTGCTGCTAAACGTTAGGCCTATCAGTGAGAAATCTACAACGATGTACAACAATCAAAACTCTTGAAATTAATTTTCTGTGCCAAAACCTCTTCGGTAGTCTCTTAATACTGCTATATTTTTTAAACCAATGATACTTTTTCGATACCTTCGATACTACCAAAAATCGATACCAAGTTTTGAATTTCGATACCACTACTGATACCAAGACAGTATCGGAAAAAGTATCGAAATTCAATAGTATCGCACACCCCTGAAAACCAACGCGTAAAGGTTTTCCGAGACGGAAGGTGATTGTACTGGGCCTAAACGATCTATGGCAGGCTGACTTGGTGGAGATGATACCGTACGCTAAGCTAAATAAAGGATTTAACTACCTACTGACATGCATTAACGTCATGTCCAAGTTTGCTTGTGCCATTCCTCTTAAATCCAATACCAGTCTAGATGTTACCGAAGCTTTCAAGAAGATACTCTAAGGAGCGACCGCCCCTAAAAATTTAGAAGTCGATTTAGGTAGCGAGTTCTACAATAAAAATTTAAAAGCGCTACTTAGGCACCATAACATCAACATGTACTCTACGTACTCTGAGAAGAAAGCGAGCGTTGTTGAACGCGTCAACAGAACGCTGAAAACTCGAATGTGGAAAAAATTTGCCAGGCAGGGAAATTACAAGTTGATACTCATTATCAAAGAGTTGGTTTCGGATTACAACGACACGGTTCATTGCACCACAAAACTGAAACCTAGAGAAGCAACCAGACGTCACGAACCGTTGCTGAGACGAACTAGCCCTAAACAACTGCTAAAGAAACCCAAGTTCACCGTAGGTAATAAACTCAGGATTTCTAAAGTTTAAAAAATCTTCGATAAAGGATATCTTCGAAACAGGATAACGTCATTGTAGGGCAATGTGGTCTTTTGATACGGAATTCCCACGCAAGAAGGAAGGTGGTAGTTTTCATATCTGATACGATTTCGAAAACCGTGTAAGCGATGCTTGCAAAAATACTTCAAGCGCTTGTTGGGGTTGAAACGTGCGATGAATTTGTCGAAATTTTTTATCGTCACGTAGTGTCCGTTGAGAAGAAGCAAGTCGACGTGATGCTTACTTTCAACTAAGCAACTAACGCGATAAACACAAAGCTCGTCATCCTCGAAACCAAAAACAGATACCAAAATGTTGTTGGCTTTTTCGAACGCCGCGATTTTGGATAAAAGAACGGGGTCCAACACACCTACAAATAACTCGTGCGCACGAGACAGATAATGTTTCGTATCCCAATCATGTTGCAAAGATGGAACGGGGTGTATACTAGCCAACACGGACCACAGAAAACATCTATCATCTTCACTATGCACATTAACCAGTATATCGGGACCTAGTTTGAGGTTGTTGGGAAGTGCTACGTAACCTTTCCCGGCAAAAGGTCTATAAATGCCAACGCATAGTTCGGTGCACACGCATTGCTTGACAACCCATCCACTTCATTCTACGGCAAACTGTCCAATACTATGCAGAATCTTGTTCGACATTTCCGAAAGATCCTCCTTGCTGCCCACTCTGGTCAGGTTGGAGTTAAAATAAGCCTTAATAGTTTCCGAATTATCCGTCGCTTTTTCGAAGAAAATGCATAATCCAATTTGAGCTTTTATGTTTACCATAAGACGTCGACATTGTTCTAAAAGATTCCAATATTTTTACTCGTACTCTTCCAACAAAATCAAGGGCTCATAGTGCATTTCATCCTGCGTAAAATTCTGCTTGAAAGTTAAGAAGCATCTGTTGAAAGCATCGTGGACTAGATCAAATACTCCTAAATCCAAACTAAAAGGCCTCATCTCGGGTCCGGTATCGTCCGTCACCTCCGTCCAGTTGATTATGGTATCCTCTATTATAGGTACGACTAGAGATCTAACGTTTTAAACAACGAGGTTGAAATTTGCGGGTATTTGAGAAATTATTTATTTCTTCAGCACAGGTTTGAGTTTGGGAAAAGACGATTTACGTCTCTTTTTTGAAGACTCTCCAATTTCCTTCGCACATTTTTTTACAGCCCCGCCAGTCTTGTGCTGTTTATACGCAAGCTGATTAGAGTAAGTCACACCGCACGATTTGCAGCTCACATTACATTTTCCTTCGTGACGCCTTTTGTGTCTCCGTTTATACTTATTGTTCCTGAACATCTTTGACACAAGAAAATCTCATTGTCAGACATTGGAAGCTCTCGTTTTTTTTCTTCATCAATCATCGTTGGTCGTTTTATTTATCTACCGAAACCGTCTCTTCGTTCGTCGGAAGAGACGAATGTGAAATCCTGGTATGAACCGTAGCGTTTGCTAAATCGGGAAAATACTTCCGACAAGCTTTGCAGGAATATGCACATCCAAACTTGATTTTTTCAAGCGTGATCATTTTTCCATCGCATCGGTCGTTGTGCACCAAAACTTCATCGTGGGAAGAAACGAATCCTCCGCAATCGAGACAAGTAAAGTTTAAAACGAAAGGCTTCTCCAAATGACTTTCCACCTCTTCTCGCGATAAAAACTCAACTTTGTATTTCTTGCACTGGAACCTCGAAACCACCTTGTACTTAGCAGTCATGGCTGATATAAAGATCGACGGAATTATACGTGCCTTTTATACACACCGCTCGTTCCCTGTATGATATGGTCCACAAGCTAGAAAGTCACACCCCTTTTCCGTAAAACAAATACACATAACTTGTGAAAAATACTCAACAAACAAAAACACTTTAGAGAACAAAAAAACTTGCAAACTATTCAAATAGCACGGGGTCCTGATGAGTAACACAACGAGAAAGTTTACACGCCGGAAAATTGCTCAACAAACAACAACACTTTTAAATGCAAAAAAATAGGAGAAGGCCAGCAGGGGGGACTGGGGGTTTCTCAAAAGGACCTGCTTTCCGCCAAATCCCTTACTACTGATTTCATTCAAAATGGCGTCCATTTTGCATAGTATTAAAAATAAATACTCACTAGCTCACGAAACCCATATTGGCTAGCCGAAAACGAAACCAAACCTATTGGTCGGCTGCCATTGGTGCTCATGTAAGGAAATTAATAATTGCTTAATTAATAATTATAACAGAAACAATACAATTAATTAATTGGATGCATATTTGCATAATATCATACATTTATTAAATTGCATGATCCGAGTATTTATTCGGATAGATCAAAACGACTCCAGGTAGCAATTATCATTGGGAGTCCTCTTCAAAGGTGACCGAGAGGCAGCAAGATCATTCGAGACTGAACAAGTGTAATTACACCTATTTTAATAATTTAAAGGATGGCATTACCAGCTGACATTATTTACGACAGTTTCGTAGAACCTTAATGACTTTCTAGAAGTAGATTTAATTACGATAAGATCGTCGCACGTGATCGATCACTTCGTGGAATAACAATAAATCCCTCCCACACGGGATGGCGGAACATACCTTCAAAGCGCCGCATACGGGGAACAATTAATGAACCCGAAAGCAACAATAGAATGATTGACATGCGTAGAGGTCCCATTTAGCGATAAGGGCCCAAGCTGTCCAAATGTTACTATATTTAGCATTTCAATAATAAATCAATATTACAATGGATTGATCATGGCTGATAACACCACAGTATTTAAACCAAACCTCGGAATGCTTGAGATCAGTCGATCATCAGCCGCTCAACAGTTGTTAACTAGTTCACACCAGTCAAATTCCGAAGGCCCCGATTCAGAAGTACGCAGGCCGATAGCCGTGCTGAGTTGGTGACGAGGCTTTGCCACCTAGCTAGTGCAGTGGGCCGATGGCCACACTCAAGATTCTATTATAGAGCTAAGTATTTTTATTCATTTGCAATAGCTATGATTGTTTATGCTTAACTAGTACCAATCCGTACGCTGCTAAATTAGCCCGAGATTCCTTTAATTATTTTGAGAATATGATAATGATTAGATTACAGCTCGACTTAATCCGTAATGCCATTCGTTCGACTCATTGCCGATAATTGTAATCGATACAATCAAATCATGACAATCTGTCATTGATTTAATTGGCCATATTGTTGGGTCAATATTGTGTACACCGGAGTGTCGATTAAAGGCCCAGTATAATTGGATGTTTGCTTATTATTTAGCCTACCTATTTTATACATAATTAGTGTTTTATACAATTGATTGCCCTTATGCCATCCTAGATAATAACGTTTATTCTGGTCAAATGGTCACTGGAATAGAACATTACAATGGTATCATAAGTGTGATTCAATTCCCTCTATTGCCCCGGAAAGAAAAATAATACTAATAATTTAAGAGCATTCGGTTGTATTTTATAGAAAATACTGCCATTTTCCGCACTTTACAGTTCTCAAAAAGCTGAAATTTAGCGTTGAAATTCGGTTTTTTTTTTTTTCCTTTTCCTGATTGTTAACAACGATAGTTGGTTTGTTTGTAAACAGGATTTTAACAAATCAAAAGTACGAGAAAGTTTAGTAGCCTATTTATGAAAGGCAGTGCTGGTTAAGCTTTGTTGGAAAATAACATTGTTGATTTTGCTTGTATCTTGCAATTGTTTATGAAAATAGTTGATTGACACGTTTAATGCTATGAATATGCTCAAGTGTATTATCTTGTGAGCATTTAAAGTGAATTTGCTTTAAATTTTCCACAATAAGAGGAAATTTTGGTTAAATTTGGGTTAAACTTATAGACCTAAATTTAGTTCAGTACATTTGGTTTATTAGTCACTACAGTGCTAATTTTGTGTGAATCTGATCGTGGTTGCTCTTAAAATAACCACTGTCAAATTATTGCCGACTTCAGGAGTTAAAATTTGGGAAAATTTTCCTTATTTTCCATTTTAAAGGGAAAATTCATCATTTTGGTTCAAATTTGTAGAAAATTGTACAAAAATTTCAAAGTGCTTAAAACCTAAGACTTGTGCTACAATTAAGTTTAAATCTACTTTAAGCTTTAAATATTTGCTTAAAATCTAGTTAAATAATGCCTAGGACTAGAAGTAATTGTGCTAGAGGCACAGTTCAAGTCTCTTCAAGATGCAGACAAATTAGAAGTCCAGTAAATCGCCAAGATTTTGTGGAATTCACAGACGCTTCAGTCAGTACTACTAATTTAGACAATACTAATACTGCTCAAAATGAATCAGATACAGAATCAGAGTATTCTGATACCATCGACGAAATCGATGATGCAGTAAATTTGCCTCCTCCCAAACGAGATTTCATGTTGAATAAATCAGATTCGTTAGCATTAAATTGCCCAGATAACGTCTTAACTATAGGCGATTTAAAATTTAAAATGTCGTCTACACCAGAATTAGCTCATGTTGCTGCTTATAATCAAAATAAGGAAATAATAAACAGGGAATTTTATAAACCCAATCACATTTACGTAGCGTCACTTAACGTGGCTACAGATGTAGAAACCGATGATAATCCTAAATCAACATGGAATTGTACACCTAAACAACATTTGATAGATGTTACTGTATCGTTGTTAAGAGACGAAATAATTCCATCAAATTGTGAGAGTAGAATAACCGGAAATTTACATTTTCCATATCCAGAAATACAGACAGGAGTATTCCAACCTGAAAACGGCAAATTTCCTGTACAGTCTTGTTAACACAACTCCCACAGGTATTATTTCAGTCATGTGCATAAATCTTAACGGATTTGTCGTAGAAATAAGGGCAGGTACTATCCTAGGTACGTACACGACAGCTATTATCGAGTATGAGGATGACGCTTCCTTAGTTTCGTCAAATACAAATTTGCCCTCCTCAAGTGCCATTGAGAAATCTCACACCACAAATCCCATCGAAGTATCTCAAATCTCAAGTCCTATCAAGATTTCCCAAAATCAATCCAAACCGAGTAAAAGCTCAACGGAGGTCCCAGTTAGTAGCCTAACTGACGCTCCCAAGCCAAAATCCAAGGCAGAACTCGATGCGGAATGGGAAATTTTAAAACATAGGTTCACGTTTCCAGATTTAGACAGGGAGGAAACAGGAGAATTTCTAGATATGCCTAGATATCATCAAGATTCGTTTTCTAAAAACGATTTTTACTTGGGATGTTACGAAGGATACGAAGTTCCTATAGATACTGGCGAGTCACAACCAGTAAGTTCTAAAATGTACCGAGTTCCATTTCACCAACATGAATTATTGGATAAATATATCGATGAAATGCAGAGAGTAGGAATAATCCAAAAAGGAAAATCAGGATGGTTATCTCCTTGTCTAATAATAAGGAAAAGGCCAACTAGTTATCGCGTAGTCGTAGATTTACACGGCTTGAATTCTGTCGTGGAAAGTGTAAGTGTTCCAACACGTACTGTGACAGAAAGTATGGCTCACCTTAGCGAAGCTAAGTATTTTACACGCTTAGACTTTAAGTTTGGATTTTATCTACTTAAGTTTGCGGAATCTGCTAAACCTAGGACGTGCTTCTCTGTTAACTCTAAAACCTATTTTTTCAACCGACTCCCAATGGGCCTTAAAAAAGCGCCTGCGCACTTTCAATTTTGTGCTCAACAAATATTTGCAGATGTGCTAGGAGCCTATTGTACCGTCTATCTTGACGATTGTCTCCTGAGTAGTCCAGACTTTAAAACTCACATCAATCATGTGAATCGAGCACTAGAACTAGTTGCTCGTTCAGGACTAAAACTCAATGTTGAAAAGTGCGAATTTGCATGCAAAAAGGTTAAATTCCTAGGCTTTGTGCTAGATGAAAACGGGATACAACTAGATAGCGATAAAACAAAGGCTATGCAACATTATCCTACGCCTAAGACACCCAAACAAGTCCGTTCATTTTTAGGTATTGTAAATTTCTATAGGCGACACATTCCTTCATTCGCCGAAATGTCACAAATTTTGTCCAAACTAACACGGAAAAACTGTAAATTTCTGTGGGGCGAAGATGAAGAAAGAGCATTTCAAGAACTTAAGCGAGCTATGATAAAAGCTGCAATGCTGAAGCACCCAGATTTTTCTAAACCCTTTTTCCTCGAAACTGACGCTAGTGGAGTAGCGATCGAAGGTTGTTTAAGTCAGTATCACGGTGGTATAAACTATCCGTTAGCCTACACTTCCCGAACCCTCACCGAGGCCGAACTGAAGAAAACAACTACTATAAGGGAAATTGTAGCGATTATACATTGTATAGATTCATTTCGTTGCTATTTACTTGGTAAGATGTTTTTTTAACCACAGATCATTTAGCAATTTGCTATCTTTATTGTGCTTCCACCCTCCCCCCCAAATCAGAAAGAATCTTACTTCAACTCAGGGAATATGAATTCATCTGACGTCACAAGTCGGGCCGACTTCTAGCAGTTTCCGATACGCTATCTCATATAGAGATACCAGTCGCTGTGTTGGGCAGTCAATTTCCGGACTGGACGCGACAACACCTAGCGGCGGAGCAACGAAACGATCCATTCTTAGGCCAAATAATTAAACTACTTAAGATCAGTCATCTGAAGATCTGATCGACGCTTCTAACAAGCGAAACATCTTTTATAAAGATTATGACGGAATTCTATACAGAATTCGGCTAGCAGACCCAAATAGAGGCCGTATGCACAATTTAGCACAGATATGCATACCTAAATCTCTACGGAACTATTGTATCCGAGATTACCATTCCACACCTGGTGCCGGGCATCGCGGAGCCAGTAAAACCAGCAAATTAATAGAGCTATATTATATTGGCCTAAAATGATGGATGATATCGCACATTACGTTAAAACTTGTCAAGTATGTCAAGCTTACGTTAGACCTAACAAGCCACTAAAGGCTAAGCTAAGAGCTTATCAACCCCTACAGAGACCAGGTCATTGATGGAGCTTGGATCTCATTGGACCCTTGAATAGAAGCATTCACGGGAACGTCTACATAATGACGTTAATTGACGACTTCAGTCGTTATGTTATTGCAGTCGGAATTGCCGATAAGAAAGCAGAAACAATAGCTAATAAGTTGTTTCTCAACTCATAGCTAGATTTGGAGCACCCGTGCAACTGCGTGGAGACAACGGACGTGAGATAAACAACGCTATTGTAGCAAGATTGTCAAATTTGTTCAATATTAAACAGATGAACTTCACTCCTAACACATCATGGGTAGGAGGGACGGTAGAAGCCGCAAATAAGAGAATAGAAACAGTATTACGTAAAATTTCTGCAAGTTGTCCAGAAAATTGGTGCGAGTATCTAGAATTAGTGACTATAGCACTAAATGCGTGTCCTAATTCGACCACGCTAATTAGATCACACTATTTACATCATGGTTCCGAATTTAGATTGCCAAGTACATTAGCTATCGAACCACCACGAATCTGCTATGATAGTGATGACACTATAGTACGTCTAGAGAATTGACTCCAAGCAGCATTCGAAGTTGCTCGAGCGCATACTTGGAAAGCAGTTAAGAGACAACAAAACTTTTATGATCGTACTGCACGTCCATACCGCTACATAGTGGACGATTACGTATTATTACGCGACTTCTTACCAATTAAACAAATTTCACCGAAATTGCTTCGTGCTTGGACGGGACCGTTCAGAATTATGGAATTTGTTAATGATGTTATCGTTCGTATTGTACATTTTTTGGATCCATTAAAAGTCGTTCGCGCACATGTGAACAATCTAAGACCATGGTTCCTAAGAACGAACAACCAACCTGTTCCTTTTAACGGACCTACCGATTTGGATTTATCGGAGCAGCTTAATGGTACCCTGACGGAAGCTGAAATCAAATTATTACAATACATAGCAAAACTTTTGGAAGATCCGACAGACCATTTATCGGAGATTCAACCACCAACGTTTACGCTTTCCGAGCTTGACGATGCAGCTAGCGGTTCAGAAACAAGCTCAACCAAGAAACGCAAACGCGTCGAGCCAAAATCGGCCGCTTATTTACAAAATAAATACCGTAAAATAGATTACGAACTAAATAAACAAAGAATGCTTGGTTCTACGCATGGTTATAATACCCGTAGCAGTAAAACTACCACAGAAATCAGGCTGTGTCGGCAGTTGGAAGAGGCAAACGTTGAGGATGAGTAATTCTTTGCATATCCAACAGAGAACAAAGAAAACATGGCGTCTCCGTGAAGGAGCATTCATGCGCTCTGCACGCGGGGACCCTAGTGAGGAAAAACGGAAGTTCCTTTCCGAAACCAATGCATGTTTGCATGACCAGTCACCTACGTAGTCTCGATTCTCATTGTGCATCATACTAAACATGTTTACATCGCATAAATTCATGAAAATAGCTTAAGCCTATTATGTTTCAGGATGTAATGTAAAATAACTTTTGAGACAGAAACTCGTAGTTTGTTTCAGAAAATACTATTATTTAGAAAATAAGAAAATATATTCAAAACAAAAATACGAAAAACGAAAGATAAGTCAAATGCGTAAACACCTATAAACATACCATACGAATATGTAAACTAATAAATATTTACAACATGACATATGCAAATGATAAAATATGAATGGAAATATTTACAGAAACATGGTAAATCACAAGACATAAAATAAAATAACGTAATCAAAATATTTACAAGCATGTTATACAAAAGGTTGCAACAAATAAGACATGGACAAATCATAAAATAAGAAAATAAATTCACGTCAACCATTTCGTAACCGTATCTTACAGTATGACATTTTAACCTAGTAAATGGGTGAAAATTATGAAAATTAAAAGAAGAAATTTAGAATTATGGAATGAAGGAAAATCAAGAAAATTGAATTTAGTAAAAGTAACCATACAATTTAATTTGGAAAAACTGAAACCGAAAATAATTCGGACGAAACGTTAAATCTTTACGGTAAATGACGGTTACAGGAAAATTAAGTTAAAGTATGTTACATGACATGGTAAATCAAAACAAATACGTACAACACATGTAAAATTTTAGGGTTCTGTGTAAATAAATAAAATAAAAATGGCAACATAAATGAAACAATAAGCCAAGATATAAAATAATAAAACATTGAATGGTAAATATACACAAAAGCATTACCTGAAATAAAACGATCAAAATTAGTACATATGAAAACATTGTACGATCACAGATTTAAGAAGTATAAATTTAATACTTGGCCATGATAAAAATGATAAAAAGAGCGAAAAAAATTTAAGTACAGGGAAATTTATTTTGACAAAAAGTTTAAGATTTTCATGAAGAAAGTTAAGAAACAAATAAGAAAATTTAATTTGGAAGAACTTTCAGAAATCTATGATCATATAAAAACATGATGTTTTCCCGTAACCACATATAAGAAAATAAGAGAACAAAAAATCAAAATTAAATATACAACTATGTACAGTCCTGAAATCAGGACAGGCAACGTCAAACCCAACCGCACCACTCATTTTTAGCGGGCAGTCGAAACACGGCAACGGTGTTACTCGTCGCCGCTGTCGCTATCTGGATCATCTTAAATAAAGAAAATTGAATGACAAAGATTAAAATTTAATTCATTAAATTGTGAATGCATGTGAAATTGACATGTAAATTGGTTCGTTGTAAGTATAAATGTTCGCATATAGCGATATATGTTGTTACCTTAATTTCTCTCACGTTTAGAAGAACAATATAGAGGGAAATTACTGTAAAATGGTACACGGGATTAGGATGTTCAAGCACATGAAAACAGATGGAACATGTTCTTTCCCGACATAATTGTTATAACTGCATGACAACTTCGTGAGTGATACTACACCCCCACCCCCACCCCCTAGTTGAAAGAAGTTAATAATACTCAAAAATAAAATAAAACAAGCAAAATATCTTATTGCATTAAGATCGTAGGTTACAACTACCTTTTCAAAACCACTAATTAGAGTTCGAACGCACAGCGGAAATTTAATTTTCCTATGTGCCGAGACCCTAATATACTGTAGCGCTTAGTTCACCCTGCTGCGCTCGTTGCGGCTATAAGTTCAAAACCAAGGATTTTGTAAAGATACATTCCCATTATTTACTGGATGGATAACGGACATTCAAAATTAACGGTTATATCGTTTAAACTTATACGTACTATACAAACTTGTAAGGTAAATAAATTGTACTAAGATGTAAAATATCACACCCCCCCCCCCCTACTGAATAGTTTCAGAACTTGCATTTCACTTACACTCTAGTTATTCTAGATAACATGTTATTCTTGAAACGAAAACAGTGCCACATAAATAAATAATAGGCTATATAGGAGTCCAGTTCATAAAATTAGTTCGGACTACCTAGCCAAAGTTAACTTATTATACAAATAAATAATAACATCACTACATGGCACGGATTCCCTTTCACGAATGAAGAACATAAAAAGCATTTAAGGACATCATTTCTCAAAATTAAAAAAGAAACAAAATGAAGGTCCTAAACAGATGTTACTTTAATTATTTTAAAGGCATAAAATATCAAAAAGTTATGAAACGTAAGTTGGACGAACTGTACATGCTATGCTATACTGTTTAAATTTACATCCATAAGGATATGAATTATAAAATTAAAATTAATAATAATAATAATCAATATTGCATTTCACATCCATAAGAAAATGGACCATGAAACGGAAAATATTTGCAGTTTCATTTATTTTAAGACCCGTTCGTATAAATTCCTCTTCCAGTGCTTCAAATAAATTAGCACCACGTTGTTAATAAAACAACATATGAATAAATAAATTGATATAAATTTATACCATTTCATGTAAATGTAACTTACCAAAAGGCCTAGAATCCAGAGTCTATACCAGCAAATTTGAGAATAAGCATTTTGCTTCAAAGTAACTCAGTTTTACTTTTGAGTACCATTGATTTAAAGTTATAACACTTTTGAAAAAAAAATTTCGTTGCTCAAGAAGCAATAATGTATTTTCAAATGCATATATTGCATTAGATTTTTTAGACTCATTACAGTCAATAATTGAGCTTAAAATCGCATAATATTGGGATAAGATTTAAATGAGCTTTTGGAAGTTATTTAAAAAGGAAATGTTTTGCATAAACAAATTTGATATAACCATTTCCCCTTCTAGCAAATCAAAAAGTAACATTTACTAACCTGTATGTTAATAAAATTAAAATTTAACATCACATGATGAAAAATTTGATAAGAAAATTAAAATAATAAATAAGAAATTTTCCTACCGTATTGCCCATCATATGGCAAACGGGACAGTTATGCCTACAGGGACCGGGTCAGAGACATTGTTGGCTTCCACTCCCCGAAGCACCAACGTTAACCGCACCGGGAGCATTGATGTCCTGCACGGGAGCAATCTGGAGTAGGTCTGGAAGAGGCGGCAGCTCTTCAAGCAAACAATCCGGAAATAGTTCCGCCAAATCATCCGGCAAATCGTCGAGAGAAGAACCAATGTTCTGCTGGCGAAGGATCCCTTCGTAGTGGGCTAAGGCCCGATGAACGATCTGTTGTAAAAGAACACGTTTTCTGAATTTACAGCCCTCCAGAAATGTACGGCGAAATCTTCGTTTTCTTCCCGAAACGGGGGAAACGCCACATATCTGCAGTGTAAGCACCCCCTAGCATTTATAGGGCTTCACCCTAAATAATTGGAGCTCAGGCGAAGCTGCTGAGCTCTGGCGGATTCCTCAGGGGGTGTGCCGTCCACGAACACATTTTGACGGGGCTCTTCAATAATCAGCTCCATGAATATTAAGCGTAGGATGTAGCCCATCGGGTCTTCACCCGGCAACATCGGAGCGAACAGGATTTCTGTGGCCGTCCGATGGGGACATTCCGTAAATACAGACGGAGGTTTTCGCAATAGTGATAATGGTCCAAACAGACATATAAAAGGAGTATGTTGAGGGACAGCAGTCTTTTTCAGAATGAGGCATATTCTCCACCGCGCTCCTTTGCTCCTTTGGGGTCGTCCTCCTCTTCTTGCGTGGGGGATCCACGTCGAAAAAATTGGGGAGCAGAAAGCAAAAGCGGACAGTCAAGTGGAAGTACACAACTTCGTGTGCGGGAAAAATAACCGGATTTTCCCAGGTCCGAAATATCGTGACCCAAAAACGGACATTGGCAAAACCAATAGGTGCAAAATTCAGGCTTGACGTCACAAAAAGGGGGCTGTCTCTTTTCCTAGGGACCTAGCTCACCCCCTCTGCTCATATAGTGACCATCAGCTATTGTTTACATGGCCTCGACCAGGCCGCATTTTGAGGTCAGATCAAGCCAGCATGGCCCAGAGCCGTGCCCCCAACCCTTTCAACCCACCGACCACTTTCGTTTATTGCCCACCCCCCTACCTCAGCAGAGAGAGTGACCATGCTCAACGGCAACCATCAGCAAGTGAAAGGGATGGTCAATATAGGTCAGGACGGCTCACCCTTGACCATGGCAACAGTTGCTACCCACCCAAAATGCTAAAATTAGCAAACTCACTCCACAGTGGGAAAATACAGAACTATTCTTTTAAAATAAGAAAAGAAAATTCTGAAACAATATTCTATGAAATAAAATCATTTAATTCATGTATAAGGTCACAAACATATACAAAAGTGTAACTAATTGTGATATGTTTTCAGATAACCTAAAGTATATGTGAATGTAACATAACTGATGTAGTCCAAATTCATGTATTTTCAGAAAAAATGTGCAGCATACAGTGAATTGTGGTAAAGTGTCAGGATGGCAGATAAATGGAGAAAATAGGTTAAATCATAGAACTGGGATCATTCCACCATGATCCAGGCCTAATTAATAAATTAAGATAAGTGATCCCTAGCCTTGTGGTGAAAACATCTGTGTAAATTATACACCCCACCCCTCCTTGCCACGACACTCATAAATTAGCTGCCACTTGCTATGCAAATTTAAAATTGTGGAATCTTCTTAAGTTAGTGGGGAAACATATATTAACTTACTAATTTGGAAAACATTCCGGTTACTCACTATAAAGCTTAGTTGACTTGGAAAACATTACTACTCATTGTAAAACTTATTAATTAAAAAAAAAACACATTGCTGTTACCTATGGTGAAGCTTGCTACTTTGCAAAACGTTTCTGTTACCCATGGTAAAGTTATTAATTTTGGAAAAGATTCCTTTTACTCATTGTAAAATTGCTAACGTGACCACACACTGTTGCTACCTATGGTAAAGCACACCTAACATTATTATATAAAATGGTCCGTTATGTGAATCCAACTTGATTAAAGGTTAGGTCCGCTTAAGACCTGGAACGCCAAACGTAAGTTCAATTTAATGGTTACACTAAGTTTCAAAGTACCTCACACGTAAGTTCCTAAGGAACAGATGACACACCTTTACTCAGGTTGTAGTGAAAATACCTTGAAAGATCCTGGTTGGCAACAACCGCATGTGATACTTAGTGTTGTAAGTGCAGACTTATAGCCTAGCGAATCAATGATGGAGTCTGGCCAACTCGTATTACTGATTTGCCCAGGGTAACTAGGACTGTAATTACACTGTCACTCAGTGACGTGGAAGTTGGACAAAATTCGTCCCCTTAAATGAGAAAAAAAAATGTAGTTGATTTGACTTCCGGTGCTAGTCACCACACAAGCGGTGCAACATCGCTCTGAAGAAGATATTCAAAATTAAATTAGCAGGCATACACTAAGTTAAACAGTTTGCAGTCGCAACGCTTAGATACCGAAAATTTTATGGATGTTATGCATGTTCTAAATTAAACAGTTTGCAATCGCAACGCTTATATACAAAAAAACGAAAATTATTCTAAGTTAAACAGTTTGCAATCGCGACGCTTAAAATACCAAAAAAAAATAAATATCTAAGTTAAAAAGTTTGCAATCGCAATGCTTAGATACAAAAAAAAAATAATGCCGATTACAGCAGGTTATTGGAAACTTGCATTTCGAAAAAATAAAAATTTTTATAAGCAGCACAAATGAGAAAAAAAATGTTGTATAATTTCTGCATTTCGATTTAATTTTAAATCGTAGGTTTCTGGAATTTTAGAATTCCAGCTTCTGACTACTCCTGTGTATTGGTCGCTTACGTTCAGGAGGGCCAATGTAGATAGCATAGGCAAAACGGTTCTTTTGCCAGGCAAAAGAGCTCATTATAGGCGATAGCCTTACAGAAAAATCACTCTATAACAATCACTCTAGTAACGAATACGAGTCACTAGAGCATCGCACAACATTAGGCTCAAGGATTGTGCCAATCACATCCTGTGGTATAAGATATTTATTGTGAGAAAACACAATAATTTCTAAAATCGTGTTTGCTGGCGGAACCTTAACTGCTAGGTTCGACCTAAGCATGACAGTCAAAATGAGTTAACACACATATACATTAACAAGGTTCTTAAAATGCCATGATAGACGGCTTTCTGTATTGGTCAGTTTGAACTGTCACTTGGTAGTCAAAAGGGAAAACAGACAAACATGAATACGGTTGTTTCTTAAAAGCTACGATCGACGGCTTCCCACACGGGTTCGTCTGAACTGTCTCGTAGTAGTCAAATGTGTGTAACAAATACAAGTAAATATAAAATATATTTTACACACCACATCAATCGAGTCGCATATATCAATGAGTTACAGTACTCGTTATGCTGTTCCAAAAACGAAACTTAAGAGTCAAATGCAGACACTAACAAAAATACTACCAAAACGTGGAGTATGTGCAAATATTTTAAATATTAAGTACGCAATAGGCACACAGTTGTGGAAATTTTCATTGGGAATAACAGTAAATGACACTTAAATAAAGGGGTTAAGCGAATACGACTTAACGGGGTAACAAAACAGGTATCCTGTCCCCTCCCTTGTCCTAATGCTTTTTGTTACTATGTAGCACGAAAATTTTACCGAATAAGTAAAAAGCATGACAGAACCGATTTTGATAATTTGGTCGCCGGTTTGAATCCCAGCACGGGACCAAACAAGTGATATTATATTCAGAAACATACAAGTATCTGGGCGACTCATGTAGGTAGCATGCATATGATATTTTATTTTGAGACTGTGTATTCCGATGAAATCTTGTTGCCATTGGTACTGCAGGAAATAATTATTAAATTTGACAATGTCAAATAGTACTGTTCGAATCAAATCATAGACATTCCATAGATTTTATATATTAAATTGCCGATAAAGAGCAAAATTGAAGTCACGTTTGGCAATAAAAAGTGACTTTTCTTCCAAATGTGAAGAGGCAAGAAACAAGATTTCTAAGGGAAAATGATGAAAGTTGACAAAACATAGCCAGTAATGCTTGTGTTTCTTTCATTCCCCCAGCTAGAGCAAAATCTAGGTCAAACCACAGGCAACATGATTGCCGAGGGTAGAGAAACCTACTCAGCCTTGAACAACCTTGGCCGGATCAGTGGCCAACTCGAGGTCGAAAGTAAGAGCACAACACGATATGGGAAAGTGCCACGCCTCCCTCGTTGAAAGCGAGAGGGATAAAAAAACCCATGTGGCCAGCCCAAGGAAAGCGAAATATCATTTATTTCAAATCAACAGCAACAAAGTTGATTTTATAAAAAAAATTTGAGTTCAGTTACATGGAGAATGCGCTCTCGAGTCTTGCATGCATTTAAGCCATACAGTATTTTATTCCAATTCCATCCAGAATAATATTGCTCGATTAATGAGGCAATTTAATCTTGCTGTACATAATTATTGCCCTGATTTCTGTGAAGGTTGTTTTTTTTTACCTCAAAGAAAGGTGCGTTTTCCCTAGTCACACGACAATTAACTTTGGGCCAGGCGGTAAATGCGAAATTCTTGCTCAATTATGTAAAGCAGTTTCTGTTATAAATGAGCTGGGTTTGGAAGCTAAAATAAGGAACCACTAAAAAGGTACCATGATTTTAGGATGAACAGGGGTTATGTAAGGAAAATTAATATTCATAACAGAAACAATACAATTAATTAATTGGATGCATATTTGCACAATATCATACATTTATTAAAATGGATGAGCTGAGTATTTATTCGGATAGATCAAAACGACTCCAGATAGCAATTATAATTGGGAGTCCTCTTCAAAGGTGACTGAGAGGCGGTAAGATCATTTGAGACTAAACAAGTGTAATTACACCTATTGTTAGAGTTTACAGGATGGCATTACCAACTGACATTATTTACGACAGTTTCCTAGAACTTAAATGACTTTCTAGAAGTAGATTTAATTACGATAAGATCGTCGCTCGTCATCGATCACTTCGTGGAATAACAATAAATCCCTCCCACATGGGATGGCGGCATATACTTTCAAAGCACCACATACGGAGAACAATTAATGAACCCGAAAGCAGCAATAGAATGATTGACATGCGTAGAGGTCCCATTTGGCAATAAGGGCCCAAGCTGTCCAAATGTTACTATATTTAGCATTTCAATAATAAATCAGTATTACAATGGATCGATCATGGCTGATAACGACACAGTATTTAAACCGAACCTCGGAATGCGTGAGATCAGTCGATCCTCAGCCGCTCAACAGTTGTTAACTAGTTCACGCCAGTCAAATTCCGAAGGCCCCGATTCAGAAGCGTGCCAGGCCGATAGCCGTGCCGAGTTGGTGACGAGGCTTCACCGCCTAGCTAGTCCCGTGGGCCGATGGCCACACTCAAGCTTCTATTATAGAGCTAAGTATTTTGATTCATTTGCAATAGCTATGATTGTTTATGATTAACTAGTACCAATCCGTACGCTGCTAAATTAGCCCGAGATTCCTTTAATTAATTTAGAGAATATGATAATGATTAGGTTACCGCTCGATTTAATCCGTAATGCCATTCATTCGACTCATTGCCGATAATTGTAATCGATACGATCAAATCATAACAATCTGTCATTGATTTAATTGGCCATATTGTGGGCTCAATATTGTGTTCACCGGAGTGTCGATTAAAGGCCCAGTATAATTGGATGTTTGCTTATTATTTAGCCTACCTATTTTATACATAATTAGTGTTTTATACAATTGATTGCCCTTATGCCATCCTAGATAATCATGTTTATTCTGGTCAAATGGTCACTGGAATAGAACATTACACTCACTTGTAGCCGCCGCCATTTTTATACCCAGAATGCACCCTAAACGGATGCGACATCATTAAAGATGGCATCGGTACCACTTCTGTGCCTGTTCGTACATTTTGCTTACTACTACGGGTCTAACTTTTTTTTTTAATTTTGCTTTATTCATCTAGTTTGAATATTTTCAAACTGTATGTAAATTTAAAATTTTGCGAAATTGTTACTGGTAGGCCTGGTTGCAAAATTTAATATGTTGCATACTTTAAAACTATGTGTAAACCTGAAAATTTGACGAAATTATTGATGCGTAGCTCTTGTTGCAAAATTAACTATCCAACAGTTACTAGAATATACTGGAAAACACTGCAAAAATACTGGGAAAAAATGTCTTAATGTTAAAACTTAGCCACTGCTTAGCTACACGACCATTAATATCTTCAGACGACTTAAGATTCAATGGGGAAAAATTATTTAAAAGTTTCAACTTACCTGGTAGCTTGTTCACAGAGACTGTGTAAAACTGGTAACTTAGCTGGAGCTGTCGCTGACTGTTTGACCACTTGGGAGATAATGTGGTTTTGCAGTAGCAATCTGCTTCTTTTATACTAATATTTTGAGTGATAACAATACTTTATCTTTTTTCTTATTTCTTTTGAGTTGGCTTGGCTTTCACAAGAACCATTTAGAAACAAGCTATAAAATTCATATAAATGCCAAATACTTATTAATTGCTTATAATAAAACTTGGGAATGGTTTTACAACCAACAAGTTAAAAGGATAAAGTTAACTAAGAAAGGTTTATGATTACAAGAAGCCAGACTCTTTATTTTTAATTGATTAAAGGGACAGTACACGACTTGCATTTCAATCATATTTTTAGATACGTTACTGCACGTATTTTTTAAAGAAATCATCTCCCAAGGTGGGGTCTAATCCCAGTTAAGGTGGCACAATCTCTTTGTTAACGAATACCCAGCCAATAAATTAATTTCCACCGTAACTTATCATCACTACCAAGCAGGTTTTTCTGTTTCGTGCTTGGTGATGCTGCACCCACAAGCTATGAAGCATGAGATCGGTAAGTACTGTCCACGTCATGGGTTATGTTAACCCGTAACTATGTTAAACATAAAAAATTATACATTGCTAAATGAGTCTCTTCAGTTCGATTTTTATCCTATGCACGAATACGGTCATTAGGGTGGTCCATAAAGCAATGTTAAATTTTCAACCTTACCAGAACTTGTCTCCACAAGTTTAAATCTGTTCTCCCTCACCAAAATAAGATGTGGTAAAAATTTGAGGTGGATTGGAGCATATTTAGAGGTTGCTCAAAGTCCATGATGCACATAATGTAGCGGCCAACCAAAATTACTCACCATTAGCTGCTACAACACCTACCACTGGTGATTATACACAAATTGATTAAAAATGTTTTTTTTTTAGATAAATTCGTGGTTAACCAGTTATAGCTGATTGTCGAAAACTTGTATTATGTACTTTATTATATGTAATACTTACTGTTCGATTATCTAATATTCACCTGAACATCAAAGTTCACACTACAAGAACCGTGAGCAGGAGGTTGTAAGTGGAGACAAGGAGTTTGTCTGCAGCTCACCTCTGCTACTGCACTGGGGTGGCAAACTACCACTCGACTTTACAGGTAACTACCAAAGATCTGTGAATTGCGGTACTCGTCACTAGTGGTGGGGAAGAGGTGGTATTGGAAGTTCTAAAAATTGGCCGCAGAATGGTAAAGAGCAAGGTGGAGCCTGCCGTGCCACATTGGATGAATGGGATCCTACAGATAAAGTTTGTGCAGTGGTGTTTGACACCCCTGCTAGCATTACTGGTTTGAAGAATGTAACATGGAGACAATTGGGAAAGAGCTAGCCTGGGTTGCTTGCCGCCATCTTGTTATAGAACTGGTATTGTCAAGTATTTTTAGAACCTTGTTTGCAGTAAGTGGAGGACCAGACGTTTCCACGTTCAAGCAAAACTGGCCTGCCATCGACAAGACCGTTTACGAGGTTGCTTCGGACGAAATGTTTGCTGACCAACACATATCCGCTCTTCAAGCAGATATGGCGAAATTATGCAAGGCTACCCTGAAAGGTTCCCATCCAAGAGAAAGACTACAAGGAATTAATCATTCTCTGCTTGATCTTCCTAACCGGTGCAGAGACTGCAAAAGGAGTGACTGTTTCCTTTTGGGCACCTGGGGAACTACATCAGCAGGGTTGCCAAAGTCATCAACGGCATTAAAACATTTCTTTTCCAGCAGCAATTCTCTCTAATTACCAAAAAAAAGCGCAGTGTGAAAGAGCTAGCACCCTTTGTAAGCCACATCTATGTGCAGCTCTGGCATGAAGCCTTTCTTTCGATCAATGTACCACTCAATAACCTACTGTTGATCGGGCAATTTCGTAAATACCCAAATACGGGTGTAGCAACTGCTACAACATTTAACCCATACCTATGGTATTTTTTGGTAATTTTGGTCGTCCTGTCATTGTTTGATTTCAGAATTGGGTCTCACGTAAAAACAAACACGGTAGCAAATATTCAGCTTCCTCAGCTCACTAAATCTTTGAAATGCCTTGAACGTCCTCCTGAGCGCCTCATCTTCCCCACCAGTTCTTTGCTGGTTAGCACTAGCATCTTGCATTACCCAGAGAACCAGATCTTTGACATTTTCCAGTTCAGTAGAAAAGGGAAGGCCCAAGGCATCCTGGAAAAGGATCCTAGAGAACGGATTGACAATCCCTGCTACCAAGAACTCGAGAGGGCAGTATCAGCAACGACAGTTGTTAACGACTCCTCTGAAAGTCCAATTGCTTTGATGCAGAAGTACAGTGCATCCCTAAGGAAGAATGAGGAGCACAAACAATACCTCATTCGACTAGTGTGGCAGCACAGTAAGGTCTATCCCTCCTGTTCGATGATCACTCTTACGTAGAAAACTAACAGTAACGTTGACTGAATGTCTAAAGTGTATCGAATAATCCAAATAATCCAATGAATACCCGGAATATTTGCATGTTTTATTTAACACAATTTTATTTATTTATTGTTAGTGATTAAAGGACATTCATCTTTGATTTAAACAAAATTTGTATTTGTAAATTTTGCCTTTGGTAGAACGGTTCTGTGATATTTTCACATTTGCCGTAATGCACCAGTTTAGGTGAAATCAGCCTGACCTTGAGCGACCTCTAAATATTAACCAATCGGGCTAAATTTTGGGGGAAGGAATAGTTGGCTGGCATAGAACAAAAACAAAGTTGTGGAGAGACATTTCCTTGAACTTTTTGTTCAGCTCAGTGACCGATTTCCAACAAATGCCACCTCTTCCATCAAAAGTGAAGTCATTGTATTAGAAGGTGCTCGATGATGAACAAATTGGAAGCCAATGTCACGAAAGAAGTGTTCTATGCTTAAAGCCATGCCCTCACCAATCATCATTGCGATGTGAACAATGTTGCTAAGAAATTTCACGTTAAATAACATGCAATAAGTATGTTTATGGTTGAATGACTAGTTACCTTCTTTTATGCTTCTTGGTCTGTGTAAATACAATCTCCATTTGTTAATTACTTGTTAATGACGTATCCATAAACACTCCTACAGAAGAACAACTGCAGGGCAGCCATCTCTAGCCGGTTAATTCTGTGCAAATACCGCCTCCTGCAGTTGATGATTACGATGCTGAGTAGTTCGATGAGTTTGTGCTGTTTTGAATGACTTTCTTGTTTACTGGAACAAGTTCGTAGTGTTAGTGTACATTTTTTAAAGATCTAAGTGTGTCATAATTGCAGAATTGGTATTTGTGAATATAGATTTTGCTTAACGATAGTGGCTTAACATTATAAATCGCAACAAGTGTTGCAAGAATTATATGATGACTTCGACATACATTACGATAGGGAAAACACCAAATCCGAGCTAATTGATTTAATTACTCAGACGAGTAATGGTATCACATGCGTCCTGCAAAGTAGACGAGATTTCATTGTTGCCAGATTATACAGTGTTAGCAGATGCAAAAAGGCTAGTAAAACATATCTCGCAGACTGTCTTTCAACTGTAACAAACTTATACCTGATTTCAGACTACTGATGTAAATTCCCCATGCGGTAGAAATCTATGCAAATCGTTTGAGTCCAGTGTCCTGGGTCCAATAACTAAGAAACCCTCAACATTAAAGCGTAGGAACGTGTCCTTTATGGAGAAAAGGTGTCCTCAATAACCTTGATTGCTAGTCAGCTAGCAAGCTAATGCGCAGGCTCCAACGTTATTTCTCGTAGTTAACATATAAAGACATCTGTACAGCTCACTAGGGAACGTTACCAACTCTAAATTTCGGCAGACAGGTAACGGTCGTAGGGCGAAAAGCCTTTTTCTAAAATGCGGGTTGCAGCTAGAAGCACATGGCCCTAAAGTGGCACGTAAATGCAAAATTATTGTTGTAACCATTGTTTGTATTGTCATAGTTTATTATAACATGGTTAAGTGTTATACACGAATCGCAGTGCTTAATTGTCAGAATACATTGCTGTTGTAAAGACAGGTTCACTTTTGACCGGGGTCGAAGCCTTCTTTCCATACACTCTTCAGTTACTTACCCTTGGAGTTAAACTGCCTTTCATGTCGATCCACTGTAGTTCTGTTCGGTGTGCGTGTCAGCCATACTCCATTAAACCTACAAGGTCAATTTGGGATCAACAGTCCCAATCTCTCTGTAAAATGTGGGGAGGAAGAGGAAACTAGAGAGCACTTTCTTCTAAACTGTAACCTTACGACTACCAGTGGGTGCAGCGCTTCCAGGGTCAAGACTTAAGGATGATCTCTCTATTGGGGGTTTATCCATACACAGAAGGCCTACCAAACTACATACTGGTCTCTTATAGCTGTAGTGGTGTTCTGCATGAGTTCGGGTCGTACATGAGATGGCGGTTGGCTGATTTCATAATCGTCCAATGAGGTCTTGTTTATGGTTACATGATTACTTTTTATCGTTGCTGTAGTATTTTGTTGTCTAGTTTTGCTAGGGCTGACGACCATCTAGGTTATACATCTAAATGAATTGAATTGAATTAGCTCACAAAAGCAACAAATCTCACTAAGAGACTAGGAGTCTTTCATTGCAAGAGTTGGAAACGAAATGCAGGTCGTGAGCACTGGGTCCACTCAAATAGGGAAAAACTATTTTTTTTAAAGAAGTATAGCTTGGTAAAACACATTCTAGCGTGTTGCAGCTAAGTAGATGATCGGCCAACTAGACGAGATTAATTGAGATTGAGTTTGAAATTCCAGCTTCATTGTGTAGATTAACATTAACCTTGGGAGGAGCAACTGGAGAGGGATTGCTGAATGAGTGAGCAAATTAAAAAAAAAAAAAAAACTTAAGCATGTGAAGCATGGACATACAATAAACCAAACCCTGTTAATTTGGCTGGTGTAACGGCTAATTAGGGAAAGGCAAATTGGAAAATTATGAATGTGAAAATATATAGTCATAAAAAAATCCTCCAGAAAATAAAAGAGATGAAGATAAGACGGTGTGACCTTTTGTACATTCACAGTCCTGTGAAAGTTGTGATATCCACCCAAAACCAAAATTGATTAGAGAAGCCGCCAAGTTTCCAAAAGGGTCAGTGATATCGTAGAGCTAGGAAAAGGCCACCAAGGTTAATCCGCTTAGCCAAATTTATCACAACTACTAATCGTTCGAAAGTTAAATGAAAACTGGAAGATTGCTACTGCAAGTAGCAACATTTTAGTTTACATTTCACTTTCGAATCATTAGTCGGTGCGATTAACTTGGCTAATAGGATTAACCTTGCCGGCCTTTCCCTGGTTGAATGATGTCACTACTTTTAAGGGCCGACCCTTTTTGGAACTTGGGGGTTATGTCCTATACCAGTATTGGTTTACGGTGGATAAGTCTAATTGAACTGACCAGGTTTTGTTTTTAACAGCAATGGCACTTGAACCCGAAATTCAGGCTGTTAAAACTAGAAAGCTGAAATAGAGGGAAAGTAATTTCAGAAAGAGAAACCATGAAATTCAAATGAAACTTTAGAAAGTGAATGTCTGGCTATGGAACTTTAGAAATGCTAGTCAACACTAGTCAACAAAATAACATGCCACAAGTTCATACCAGTAATTTAGACGTGAAAGGCCATAATGAAGATTTTATTCCGAAGGGTGGCATACGTATTGTATTAGTTTGTCAAGTTTTGTACGCATTTGTGATGCATAAAATTTGCATGTGATAGCATTTAGCTTATCGTTACAGCCATTGTGGTAAAGCCACGGAAACTGTAGCACGACTTTATGATGCACATTTTTATGATTTTGAAAAGCTAACAGAAGCAGTACTAAAGTGATTCAAAACGCCAAATCAAATGTTGAAACAAAAATTCAAAGGGTTTACTACGAGTAGCACACAAGCAAATGCTGATTTTGGTTATACATTGAAAATGTATGCAATTGAATGAGCGAGGGAGAGCCTTGCTGTTAGCCAAAATGAAAAGAGAGAGAGGACAAAATAGCAGCCATTGATTCTCCTTCCAGGCTTCGTCGAGGAAGTGCCCATAATTCGTCAAACCATGGTTTTTCGATGAGCTTCCTTTGCTCAAAGGAACCTGATCGAAAAACCATGGTCAAAGCAGGGAGTGTGGCTCTGCTGCCATGTATAGAGGTAACAAATTCACCATTGTTATGTACTCCTGAATGAAAACTACTTATGCTTACTCCAACAAAGCCGGCGCTCGAATTGAATTGAATCTAGACACATGCTAGTGTGTCACGCCAAGTTAGGCAACAAACATCACAACAAACATCACATCAATTCAATTGTCGAGGTTGTAGCGTGACGCCATTGTAGCATGACGCCATTGCGTCAGTGTCTTATATCTTGGAGCATAGTTGGGCACATTTCAGGTACTTGGGGAAAAATAATAACGCGGTACAAAAGCTTAAATTGTGTTGAAATCGTGAGCAATGAGCCACCTCACAAAAATTAATTCGTGTAGGAATGCCAGCTAATCTGCTTTCTATGCAAAATCTGACCCTCAATAACGTTGTAAATGTGTTACTAGTTACTAACTAGGCTAGTCCGCTCATCCCCATGTTAATTTCCATAGAGCGATTATTCATCGAAACCGAAATAACAGGAAGGCTTCCAGCTATGAAATTGGACGATTGGGTGCAGTACAATACGAAATGCGTACCTTTTATGTTTTGGAGCTTGGGGGCGTAACGGGAATGGCGTGGGAGGGCACATAACTACGAAAATGTTGTTATAACTATTGTTAGTATTGTCGGCATCGTCTCTCATTGGACGGCCAAAGTTCGGACAATGAGAACGTGTATACTGACATGCATGCCTAGACACACACGAGTGCATCACGATAAATCTAAACAACATTGCAAAGAAATTGTATTCACGTCATATTCACGAAAAATAAACCAACTGTAATAACAAAGTCAAAAACTGGTAAAGAGGCCACCAAGTTGAGAGTGGTTCGGCCCTTCAAAGGAGTGATATCAACACATCAAAACTAACTAACTAAATAAAACAAATTACAACAAAATTAAAACCAAACCAAAAACCTATAAAGAGGTGACCAAGTTGAGAATGATTCGGCCTCTTGGCAAAAGATAGTAGCAAATTATTCAAACCCAATTTCTTGTTGAAGTGGTACTTTATTACACTTCTGCACGGTAGTGGAGTTGAGTCAATACATAATTTAAAAAAGGAGTGGTATATTAAAAACCAAAACTGATAAAAAAGGTCGCCAAGTTCCAAATGGTTCGGCCCTTCAAAGGAGTGATGATTTTTCTTTTACAAAAACCATAACCTTGTAATTTTTCTCAGAGAAAAATAGTGTTTCCTTGAATTTAAAATGTCTTTTGCCCCATTCTCTGAATACTTGTACGATTTTCCTGCATCAGCATTAACAATATTTAGTTAATGGCAGCAAAAATAGTGTTCTTAACATGTAACTTTTAATTTACTTAAAATTTTCTAAGCCACAAAAACGTTGGTCCCCCAAAAATACAAAACGGCAAAGTTAATATTTTAGTAAACAGTGTGATTTTTTTTGTCAATTTTTTTTCATAAATTTGGCAGTCTTGTTTTTGCATATCTTGTGTGCACTAACCCTTCTGTTCTAGCTTTTATTCTGAGTTCTAAGGAACCCTGAATAAAATCCTGTGTTTGGGGGCGTGTAAACGCAGACCGCCGAAAAAAGCTTCGTTTTTCCAACGAACAATTTTTTTTTCTTGAGCGCTTCAAAACGCAAAAAGACCTCGGTCTTGAACCTTTCGCCAAATTCTTAATAATGCACAGAAGCGGCCCATCTTGGAACCATTTAATAGCCAGACACATTATCTAAGTCTTCGGGAAGCCCAATCTTCAAAATTCCCATCCTGAAGTCTCACAATCGCCATTTGAAAACTACTCCAAAATTATCGCAGCGCTCCTTCATCATGGCCGCCATTATTGAAACTTGTATCTTGTATTTTCAATTTTAGTGCTTTTATTTTAGGGCAAAAAGCCCAAAGACACTAGCTTAGTTGTGATTTAGGAGGGGCTTCCATTTATGGTACTTAACCTCACATACACGTGGATACAGACAACTTTTTAAGTGTGATATTTTTTATTATGTTTGTTGGCCGCAAATTTCCACCACGATCGCTACCTGTCTTTTAACTTTAAAGTTATAAATCCAAATTAATTTAAATGCGTTATAGCATTTACTAAGCTAGTGTATTTATCTTTTTTTACTTTATCAATAATCTTTTGCCCCCAGAATGCTACCATTAGTCCGAACTAATTCGACATCGGCAATCACTGGACACGAATTTTTGTGTAAATATGTTTGTCTTAAATCTCTACCAAAAATCTGACTGTGACCATCCGAAAGTTTTGCAATAGCTTGTCCTTCTATTACAACTAAAAGTCTTATAAAGATCTGTTCCCAAAGCCAATCCAAAAGTCAGTCTGTGCAAAGAAACTCAGTCCCCCTCCCCCTTCACCCCCAACCTATACTATTTTAGATTCTGGTTGGCCACTCCGCGCAGATTTTTGGACAATGGATTGATCACGCCTGGTAAAAATATCTCTTCGAGCAGACGAACCAACATGGCGACCTTATCTCTCGCTTCATCGCTTTCCCGACGTGGAAAACCTCTGAATTCGCCGGCTAGGGAGATTGTTTGCAATGTTTTCAAATACATGGAGGCTCAGGACACAACACAGACGCTGAAACAACAAATTTAAGAGACCAGCTTTGCCACTGGAAAATCTCAGAGAACGGTAAGCGTGTCTTGTCAGTAGGAAAGGAAACACCGATACCCAACTCTGGCCAAAACTACGACATGACGCTTAAGCCTAACGCCGCAGACGCCGCCGCGACGGCCGAGCACATCGAAATCTGAAGCGCGCAGAGAAATTGCCAAGCTTGCTCGCCCTTTGCAGCTATGATTCCGACTTATATCGAATGTCCAGAAAATGTTGCTCTACGTTGTGGTTCTTCGGTAAGTTATTTGCGTAGCTACAACCACCGTTTGTTTACTTGGACGAGATGTGGGCACGAACATCATAGCCGACAGAAGCAGTGGCACGGCAAGGAAAAAAGAGTTACCTGGCCACCTCATACCACCGGGAAAAGATCGGCGTTAGATATTATTGCATGCTGGCTCTAACGAAAAGGATTTGTAAATAGTGCTCAACTTCTTTTCATAAGAAAACTAAGACTGAGGATTACCATGAAGAAATAAACGGCGTGTGTTTTAAAAACTGGTTAAAAACTATTAACCAATATTCCAGCCAACTTGGTGATCGTGATGCACAACGTTCGTGTCATTCAGTTCGACTCGACAAGGCAGCAACAAGCAAAAGCAACAAGCCAGAAATTATTTCGTGGCTCGAAAAACAAATTTCCGTACCACTACGAGCTGAATATCATCGAGTTAATTTGGGCCCAAGTTAAAGACGAAATAAGAGCATCCAAGACGAAATAAGAGCATCCAACACAAAATGTAAAATTGCAGACGGCAAAACATTATCAACTACTGCAGTAGCCAATGTAATCCCTGGTGACTGGCAGAAATACTTTAATTGTAACGCTTGATAACGATTATTGGGGCACTGATCGTCTGATTGAATACCGAGTCGAACCCTTAATTATTGAAGTAACCAACAGCGACGACGGTGACTACGAAGAAATGTAATTTTGTACCACTCCAACAATCTCCCTAGCCAATGACGAAAACCGCCCATTTAGAGCTCTCAAAACTAGCCGTCAAACATTTCGAAACAATTACCCGTAATTTATACAATAAAAACAACACGATATCCCCTAGACCCCTACACAATTCTTATATTATCAGTTTTGGAAAAATATAAGCCCACTCCTGATATATTCTGGACAATCTTTTGGCTCTGAACGGAGATTTCCCCAGTTACGAAAGTCCAGGCATTTGCAATTTTCCAGTGTGGATCCTCCACCAAGCCATGCAGCTCCCCCCCCCCCACGTAGTTAACCCTCAAGAAATGCTTAAATCAAAAATCGGGTACGTATACTTCCTCCACCATTATAAAGAAAAAATATTCTAAAACAATAAATAAAACTAAAATAAAATAAAATGAAATAAAACAAAATAAAAATATCATCGTCCTAAGTGTACTACCAATTTTTGTAGATGCTAGCTTAAACAAATCGTTGCGAGCCTAGCACATGCAGGAACTCAGTGCGTGTACAAGGATCCAGTCACCACCAATGTTAGTGCATATAGTAGACAGGCGATTGCAAACGATCATAAATACAGCTATTTAGAGTGGCCAACCAGAACCTAAACTAGTATAGTTGTGGTGTGTAACACTGCAGTTTTCCGTTAAAAGCTTATTTAATTTAATACTAATGATTATTTCATTACCCAAA
Source organism: Lithobius niger (assembly GCA_023313725.1). Taxonomy (NCBI): domain Eukaryota; kingdom Metazoa; phylum Arthropoda; class Chilopoda; order Lithobiomorpha; family Lithobiidae; genus Lithobius; species Lithobius niger. The sequence continues at coordinate 244,797 of JAHWFP010133142.1, forward strand.
CCAAAACACTAAGCTTTAACAAGAGCCAATTCACGATGTGCATTTGTAATTATTCAATCATTAATCAATATCCCAAAGTAAAGGCCTTTCTCAAAGTTCAAGAGTTGAAAACTCAATTTGGCCTATCTTTAACCATTCCCTACTCCTTCAAACGGCTCTGCACCAAAACTCTTTGCTCTACCGACTTTCCCATTGTTCTCCTGGCCCTCCACCAATCAGACCCAGCAGCTATCCTCGGCGCCCGCGCTTTGGTCGAGAAAATCCACTGCTCCAGCATAAAAAGCCACAGTCTACAGCTCAGTCAGCACAGCTCACAGATCTCTCAACCTAGAAGGGTCACGCCAGTCGGGAGTGGAGATGTCACGTCCGTGGTTGCCATGCCGGGCAAAATGGTAGTAGTTTAGCGCATTTTAGCTTTATACTTCGTTTAAGCAATTAAATTAATCCACCGTTGGTGGCAGTGAAATTACCGGTAGCATTAAGGTTAGGCCTATAATAGGACACCGACGCTCCATCCCCCAAGCCGGGACTGTAGCCCATGCTATGTTTATTGTCGTAAAAAGTCGTAATAACCACAAAACCTGATGCTAAGAAGTACTTGTCAACCAATGATGTCGGGGGCGCTACAAGCACGCCAGCCGTCGTAGCATCCGCCGTTACAGTGATATCAACACACCAAAACATTTGCCAACTTAATCGCACCGAATAATACTTTGGACGTAAATGAAAAGTTGAACATTGCTACCGAAAGTAGCAATGTTCTAGTTTTCATTTAACCTTCGAACTATTTAGCGGTGCGATTAACTTGGCAAATGTTTTGGTGTGTTGATATCACTCCTTTGAAGGGCTGAACTATTCGGAACTTGGCGGCTCCTTTTACCAGTTTTCGTTTTTGATATGTAGAATTTATTACACAAAGGCCGTGGCCTGAAGCCGTACGCCCTATTACAGAAAGTAAGCATGAACAACCAAACACTCAAATACAAACACAAACGCCAATTTTGATTGGATAATGCATCGCAAGTGTCAGAAGTAATAGATGATAAATTTGCCTCAGTACTCAAGAAAATCGTGTCAACTATATGATTGCTTATTAAATAAACTGTCCGTTTTGTTTGAAAAATTACGTTTCCACCTTTCAAATCATTTTATATTGTATGTATATATTAAATGTATTTATATTCATTTCTGTTCATTATTAATCGTACAGAAGCAATTCAAATTTGACATTTATTAGAAATACAAAGTAGCATGATTCGATTCAAGCCCTTAAGCGATTAAATAAACAAAAAACTCCTTCGCCGTTAGGGGAAAAAAACAAAGCTTGTAGCCCAAGAAATTCATAGCTGTGAAGTTGTACACATAAAAACAGATTACAATTCACTCTAACCAAACAAAATAACTACAATTTCAACTCCAATTACAAGGGACATTGAGAAGGCTAAAATTTGGAGGGGTGTAAATCAGTAATTTGCCGACTTACGAAACTGTCAAGGGAATCTATTTATTGTATTTGTCAGTTGTCACGGTTTTTGTCCTACGGAAAAGTGCACGTAAAAAAGGTGCACTAAAAATGAAAATAAATTCATATTCATATGCAGTCAAAAGCCATTCAGTGGCGTAAATAAATATGTTTGTCGTTGTCGGTCGGTCAGTCGATTGATGCTGTTCCTCTTTACCGTAACCTGGAGATCGAACCAATGAACCGATTTGCAAGTTATATAGCTTCAAACGTATATGAATAAGGCCTATAGTGCCTTCTGAACGTTATTTTAATGTAACTACAATATTCTTATTGTTGGTTTTCTTGTTGGGGAAATTATGCTCTAACCTAGATATCGAACCAGTTAACCAATTTTTTAATTTTTAGAGATTAAATGGTAGGTCAGTGGCCTTTTGAATGCCATTTTAATGTGACTGATGTATCTAAAAAAGCATTCATCTCAATTAGCGTTCATTTCAATTATGTGATTTAAAAATTCTAGTTATTTAATTTACCTGACATATCTCCAAGAAAACAAATGCAGATATTAGTATTAAAAAAACGCTTAATCATATAAAATACGGATGTAAGCTTTAAAAAAACTTAATGCTCTAAAGGATACAAAAACAAATACATGTAAGCTATCAGTGTCCCGCTCCAACTTGTGCTTTGGGACGCTGCAGATTCTTATACTCATATTAATGCTTTGTTGAACTTCCATCTGTATTTTATACGCTTAACCATTTTTTAATAGTAATATTGATTGTCATCCGCACGATCGTTACAGAAACTAACAGTTGGCTTTATTCCTAGTGTTTCTTAGGTTATTGAAATCCTTTAGACAACGAAACCATGTAATACTGAGCTCAGTCGTACTCTATACTATTAAAATAAATTGGAAACCAGGAACACAGCTGGTTCGTCCTTTACAAGTACATTTGAATAACAAGTATTAATATTCGGATGACAAAACAAATGCTTCATAAAAAACCCTCCATCCGTTTTGTGAACCGAAAATTTATACTTGCCATTAAAATATGCTTTAAAAGACAAACCATCTGTCCGCCTGGTTTCGTTTTAAACAAATTTGACTTGCTCTTTCTCTCCAAAGTAGACTATTAAAGGTGCAGCCACACTCAGAAGAAGAGTGGCGCCTTCCATGTGATTTATTTTCCTAACATCGTGGGTACACGAGAGGGGAGAGGTATCCAGACAATACAGTGTGGGGAGCGAGGGGACGAAGGCATTTTCATTTCATGCTGCTAGTATAGTATATCGCTTACATGTATGCATATGATCTGCAAGGGTAAAGCTAGTTATTATTTATTTATTTTATTGTGGTTAATAAACAACCCACCAAAGCAAGCTGCTTGTGTTTTGCCATAGTTATATCAGAAGTTAATACAGACAGCTGCACACACACAAAAACAAATGAAAAAGCACCCAAAGACAAACAATTCACACATACATCAACAGTAGCCAACATCCTCCCCCTTCCTTGTTTGCCTTGTTTCTAGCAGAATTTAAAATCTGAACTAAGAATGACATACAGAAAGCCAAATCTGAATTTATTAGAAGCAGCCCAGTTTAAAGACACATGAATTTACTTCTAATGACATTCTGATTTCTGAAGGCTGCGCTCCTTTTTTGTGGGTCTTGAATTGCTACCACATCCTCCCCCTCTCCTCCCATCCCTGGCCTTACAAACTACTTATCTCCGTTTTTTTTTGTATTCTGAAGACTTTTGAGTATATCTATGACATTGTGTTCCCCCAATTATATCTCTCTCCATCCCAGTTTTCCCCTTCCGAAAGGTAATGTGAGCAAAATAAATACGGATGGTTTTCCGTCCTGCTTATTTGTAATGTTAGCACTTTATTTAAGCACTTTTGCATTTGGCAGGCAGTCATCATGGTTTTTCGTATGTAGTATACGATTTGCATGTAACAATTTACAAGCTGATAAAAAATTGGATTGTACGTATTGAGGTAAATAATTTGCAAAACATTTGGCAAGTTGGCTAAAATTACAAGCAATTAACAGTTGACTAAAAAGGGTTAAAAGGAAATTCTAGTGAAAATTTATCTTGAAATTAGTTTGAAATTTTTGTCCTCTTGCTGATATTTGATGACCGACAACGAAGTTGATTTTAAGTGCAACCCTACAGAGAAAATCGGCTGATGAGTTTAGTGAAACTTTTGACAAAACTCTCGAGTTAAATAAATCCGTATTATCAGAAAATCGTGATTCTGAAGACGCAAGTGACATAGTCATGCCTCTTACTGATAATACTGATGATACGGGGAATACGGGTGGAAATCAAGTGATCCCCCCATCCTCCACTCTGCCCTCTTCAGGTGAGGTTCAGCAAATTCTATCCCCAAGTTTAAATTTGGAATTTGTATTATGAGGTAGTGGTTATAAATTTCACTACTTAAGATATCCTTGTGGACAAACAAGTTAGAATTTTGCTTACAAACATATGTTCCTTCCATAGCTAGTAGCAGAATGTAGTAGAACCCACAGATGTATGCTGCCAAGTACATCACAGATGGCGACAAAGGGAAGCTCCTTTAAATTTAAAACTAGCTTAATAGGCTTCTGCAAACCACGGAAAATGCTCATAATTTGTGATAAGTTAGCAATTTTATTCATTTGGCAATGAATTTGGTGCTCAGTAGGAACTAGCAGTTGAGCTTAGTTTTTTCTAAAGTGTACTTGGGAATTAGAACTTGTGTGTGGTATTTGATGAAATTAGTAAAAATCAATGCCTTCTTATCTAGAACCGGAGGAAGCAATTAGATTTGTGATAGTTAATTTTTACAAGGGTTGTATCCCGGTGCGATGCGCTGGCGTTCCACCAGTGCTTCCACTTTTCACTTACAGAATTTCCCTGAGTAATGACAAAATTTCCCTTTTTTTCCCTAACAGCGGTCAAACTAACAGCAATTTTCGAATGCCACCACAAATTGTGTATGAAAATAGAAGACAATTCTGCTTAAATCATAATTCAATGTCCTTCCTTAAAACGTGCAATTCTAGTATAATTTTTCAAAAAAAATAAAGTAGTGAGTTGTTACATTGCAAATTGTCACTCACAATAGTATTTATAAAGCAATGAAATTTGGTCTGTGCTATAAGCTTAGGCCAATAATGGTGTTTGTAAAACGTTTGAAAAATGTATAACTTTAAAAGCCTAGTCAATTTGAATTTATTAGCAATAATGCTGTAGGAGTGTTAAATTTAACAATTTTATTTCTGTGGTTTAGTTGTTAAACAACAATAGGTTGCTTCTAGTTTAACGTAAGTTAAATAGAATTGTAATTGAATTAATACGTTAATTTAATTTTGAGTGTAGGCTGTATGCCTAAGACGGATTTGAAAGCCGTAGAAACTGAAGGAAAGCCTTCAGCGAGTGTAGGTAATTTATTTATACCCGTTAACGCTGTTGAGAGTACAGTCGTGAGTGCTAGTGCTAATGTGAGCGCTAGTGTGAACGCTAAGGTAAATTCTAGTGTAAATTTAAATTTAAACATTAATTCCAGTTCGGATACTGATTCAAACATGGCAGCCAAATCCGCAGCTTTGTATTTGGAATTTGATGCAGAGAATGATACTTGGGAAAGATATACCTACAGAATTAGCTATTACTTTAAAGGTAAGAAAATTCCAGCAACTGAACAAATCGATTTTTTAATGGCCTCTGGGGGTCATAAGAAGTTTGAGAGGATTTTAAACATAATTTCACCAGCTCTACTTGAATCATTTACGTATGCTAATCTAATCAAAGCCATTCTTGATGATGTGGAACCTTTACCATCAGTAGTTTCAGAGCGAGAAAAATTTTTCATTTTAGCATTATCGTTCAAGTCAGCCAAGCATGACCAAGCTGAAATGCGTTCTATTTATAGGGTTTGGGGGAGAATTTGTAACTCTAAAAAGTCCCTATTGAAACATCTTAGATTCGTCCGTATTAGTTCAGTCTGAGTTTTCAGAGGGCGCCACGTGTTCCATCTGGTAATATTTGCTCATTTTCCAGCACAAATCTAAATTAAACTAAATTACAACTAAGCTAGGCTAAATAATAATTAAATAAAGCTATTTTCGTTTAGTTTAGTTTAATTTTAAGCTAAGAACTGAGTAAAAATTCCCACAGAAAACAAATAGCGCCCTCTATGAACTAAGACTGAACTAATACGAATGTATCTAAGACGTTTCAGTATGGGTCTCAGTCACAAATTCTCCTCCCCTATAAATTCTTGGTTCTACAATAAGTCAGTAAATTTCGTGGCTCACCAAATTAAAAAGGCCTAATTTAGACATAAATCTTTCAAGGATTTAATATGCTTCTGTTGCGGAAAATCTGGACACGTAAAAACAACTGTAAATATAAAGATTACACCTGTGGCTGCTGTCACACGGTCGGACATTTAAAGGCAGTCTGTCGCAAAAATAGTAGCAGTTCCAAACCATTTAAAGCTACTGAACACTCTAAAACTAGCAAGAGTTCAAATTTTAAGGCTAAGCCTAAAAGCAAGCAAAAGTACAGTTACCGTAAAACGTTCATACTGTAGTCTGTGAATCAGACAGCGAATTTGAAACTGAAGCAAGCAATTCGGAAGTGGGGTCAGGTAGTGAGTATGAGTTGGAAGATGATTACTGCATTAACAACAACACTGTTGTCATATGTGAGGCTGCGGACCAAATTTCAATTCCCCTGGCAACAAATAAAATCATAATTGTCGTGAAAATCCACAAATGGGTTTTACCAGTCCGCCTAAGAGGAATTGAGCTTCCCATGAAACTCGATTCTGGGGCTGACGCTTCAATCATTCCCATTGAATGGCATAGGAAATTTTTAATCAAATTGTCCCTTGAAATTAAGTACATATTCCATTCACTCTTATACTGAAGGAATCGAGAAGACGGTATACACAGTTAGCCTTACAGTCAAAATTAAGGGTCAAGTAGAAAACTTAAAGGCTTTAGTTTCTACCAAGTATAAACAGCTTTACTGGGCTGTGGGAAAGGATCTAAGCATGACTAGTCGTTAGCATAGGCGCATAGGTGCCGGAGCCACTTTTTGCTGGGACCAATAATAGCCCCCTCAGTTTTAAGAAATCGGGAGAAAGAAAAAAATTTTTTTTTAGTTAACCTTTCATTTTAACGTTAGTTTTGCATTTTAATTTCTGTTTTTATTAATATATTAATAAAATTAGATTTGGAACAAAAGAATGCTATGTTACGGGGCACACAAATCGAACACTATGGGTTGCTTTGCACTAAGCGGAACTATGTAAAGAAAAAGCTGTGTATTCGACAGCAATAAATAAATTAATTCATTCGTAAGTGAAACTTACGTTAAGTTAAATCTTCTAAAAAGTTATTTAAATTGAGTAAAAATGTGCTATATTAATTTCTATACCTTGTATAATACAACCTGAAATGTTCATTAATTTTATTAAAAATGGGATAGCTATTGAAATAAAAAATCCGGAAATACTTCATTGCGGCCAACTTTACCTTGCCGACTTCTGCTGGTGTACACACAGTCATGCGATCCTTCCCTATCCTCCCCAACCCCCGGCCACTCTGACTTAGTATAAATATAAATTGGAAATTAAGCCATCAGCAAAAATCACAAACTAGGTATACTACAGCAAACCACCTTTACGCACTTACGCTTCATTCATGTCATATGTCGCGGAATCAACTGATATAACTCTTAACTTATTATCATTCATTCATAGGTATGTACGTATTTATCGGAGGTAGGCAAATTCAAGCGCCCCCACCCCCAACCCCCGGTTTATAGCCCTTGCTAGAGAACATATGAAAACTTTAATTTTATTGTGTGATTACTTTTCTTGCTTTAGGTACATATGCTTCGTCAAAAAAAGTTTTGAAGAAAATAGCGAAATTAGATTTATCCAATGATTTGTACGCCCCTTGGCTCGTATTTTTTTGGGAGGGAGGGAGGGGCCTTGGTTCCTGTCCCTTGCCCCCCCCCCCCCCTTCCCCGTTATTTACGCAACTGCTGGCATTTGGCTCCCTTATTTTTTTTAGGGTTAAGGCGCCTCTGGGCATTAGATCAACTTCTAACAGCTTTGCAGGAAGCAGGGGCAAGATTAAGTATCGATAAGTGCATACTGTCGTGCCCAGAACTGAAAATATCTACGCCACATGATTAATGCTGAAGGACTGCACACACTTCCTGAGGTTATCGAAGCTGTCGCTAAGGCTCCGAACCCTACTTGTATTCAAGAGCTACAAAGCTTTCTAGGGTTCTTTAATCAATACTCCAAATATTTACCAAACTTAGCTCACATTTTGTCTCCAGTTACCCGGCTGTTGAGCCCTAAAGTTAAATGGTCCAGGGGGGCAGAATGTGACAATGCAGTCAACACAGTTAAAGAACTTTTTCTTTTGGTCCATTATTATCCTAAATTAAAACTGAAACTAGTCTGTGACGGCTCGCCCTATGGAATTGGTGCATGCTTTATGCATATCATGCCAAATGAGGAATAGTGACCAATAGCTTTCGCTTCACGTAAGCTAACCAATGCCAAAGCTGGGTACAGTCATTTCGATCGGGAAGCACTCAGCGTGGCGTTGGGAGTGAAACGTTTTCATGAATATGTCTATGGTCAGAAGTTCACACTGCAGTCTGATCAAAAGGCTTTAGTGTGGATTTATGGCCCTTAGAAAGGAATACCGCAGATGGCAGCAGCTCAAGTGCAACGATGGGCAGTTATGTTGAATGCTTATTTGTACAATTTTGAAAACATTTCTGGAAAACAAAATCTAACCGCCGATGCTCTGTCTAGACTCCCACTCCCTAACACTGACGAGTTTGAGGAAGCAGAAGTCCAGTGTAACGTTTTGGCCGTGGAGACAATCTCCAACTTGCCTATTTTAAACGAAACTCTGGTGCTTGAAAGTCGAAAGGACAAGCTTCTTTCTACGGTTTACAGATACATAAATCATGGATAGCCTGCTGTCTGCGATAATCCGGAAATGACTCCATACTTTACACGTCGCAATGAAATCTCCATCGAGGGTAATACTTTGTTTTGGGTGTATAGAATCGTCGTGCCTGCAGGTTTGCCAAAACAAATCTTAAGTGATTTACACAGCTCACACCTTGGCATCATTAAATTAAAAGGCTCGGCTAGATCTAAGGTGTGGTGACCGTCAATTGACGCGGATATTGAAAAGAAAGTGAAATCATGCATTAATTGTCAAGAATTTAAGGACAGTCAAACTGCAGGTTCCAAGCAAACCTGGGAGTATCCAACTAAACCTAATGCTCGTTTCTACGCTGATTTCCTTGGACTGTTAGATAGCTATATGTTTCTAATAATTCTAGATGCGTATAGAAAAACGCCGTTTGTGCACAAAATGAAAAGTACGACATCTGCTAAAGTTATTGATATATTTAATAACCACATTGCCGAATACGGTTTATTTAATTCCTTAGTTACCAACAACGGGAGTCAATGGATGTCTCAAGGGTTTAAATCTTGGTTAAAATTAAATGAAACCCATCATACGACCGCCCTAGTTGTTCTCCATGGGTCAACGATCTCGCAGAAATTTATGTTCGGAATTTTAAGAGAATCTACAAAGCTGCAAGACATGACAGTTCTAGTATCCAAGAAATTATAAATGCTTACTTAATCTCATCTAGAATTATACTAAGTTCGACCACCCAAGCTACAGCTGGTAAACTTTACTTCAATCGGGAATTAAAATCTTGTCTAGATTTATTCTATCCCGATCCAGTAGCGGTTGCAAAACGTAACCGGCAAAAACAAATTAAAAGTACACAACACCGTAAACTGCTGAAATATCAGGTTGGTGACGAAGTCTGGTATCGTGATTTTAGTATCACTAATAACAAGCTATGGGCTAGCGGAATAATAAATGAGCAACTGCCTCATCAATTATACATGGTACTTACAAGTGATAAAAACGGGATGGAAAGCCAACTGAGCTCGATAAGTGTTAAATAAATACGGATGCAAACCTATTTACACTTCTCTTTTGGACTTAATGTCAGACTGCCTGAGTGAGGAATCGGACCCACGACCTTTGAAACCAAAGCCGGAGTGCTACCACTCAGCCATACTGACATACTGATTATATGTATATGTATGCGTGTTAAATGCTTCCTATGGACGTTTCCTTTTAAAGGCTATGTCAGTATGGCTGAGTGGTAGGACTCCGGCCTTTGGTTTCAAAGGTCGTGGGTTCGATTTCCCACTCAGGCAGTCTGACATTTAAGTCCAAAAGGCAACGTAAATAGGTTTGCATCCGTATTTATTTAACGCTTACAAGTGAACAACAGCTTGTACGAAAACATTGCGACCATTTGCGTCCTAAAGTTACTGAAGACTGTTGATAATTCGATCAGCTCGAATAGTCCGGTGTCAGAATCAGTCAAAACGAGCTAGAATAAAAAGGGCGGTAATTTGGAACAACGCTGTATTCTGCGAAAACACCAATCTTTAGGCGGAAATAGTCAGAAAACGAGAAGTCAGGTGACTCCAGCTCATTACGAATCTAAGGGCCATTACGTAGGCCAATCACGAAGAAGCTCTGTTGCTACAGCCAATCAGGGATGCCTCACCTGATAATCTTCAGAATCCAACACCTGGTTGCAGCACGTTACATGGTGATTCACCCCGTGCACACACTGTGGTTGAGTCGGATGACGTCAGTACGCGAGCCTAGTCGCCACCTATTAGCAAACTTACGAGATAATAAGGAGGCAGAGGGCCCAGAGCCTGCAGTATTTATAACGCAGTCTTCTGGTGCTATGTCAACCGAGCCAACTAAGGTGAAGGTCAAACACAAACTCAAAAAATGAAAAGCTGTGCTATCACTGCCACGCGCTGGTGATTCTGCACCGTTTGAAAATGTTGCAAGCCGTGCAAAAAAAAACCGTAAAGCTCCGGACAAGCTTGACATCTAACAAATACTCATCAACAATTTTTTTTCTCGCTGTTGTGGTTTAATGTCCGCAATCGGTTAAGTATAAACCCAATAGAGGGTTTTCTTTTAACTTGTGCGGTGCTCGCGAAAATGTCCACGTCTCTAGTTGCTCGTGCAAGGAATGAACCTCGTAAATTTTAAATTGTTCCTTGATTGGAAAAATGTTTTGTACCAGTGTTGCTTGTGAAAAAAATAGAATTTTCGGTTTTAACATTATGTTTTTTTCTTTCATGATAAATCCTTCGGATGTCCATGAAATGCTGATGGAGCTTAAAAGTCAGCTATATGGATATCCAAAAGCACTAGCCATATCTATAATCAGCTGTACGTATGAGCTACAGCAAGCAGATGACTGGTGTCAACATCTTATAGCTAGCCTATTTCGTTGCTAGCTACAAATTTTGCAAAAAATGTACTTATGTAAAAAGAAAAGGATACCCAATTTAATGCTTTATTGATTGTTAAATATAAAAGGATTTAAAACAAAAATATTAAATTATACCACCAGGGTGTCAAGTTTTTAGACAGACCTAAAACTAAACTGTTTTATTTTTTTTTATGTAAACAGCGTTCCAAAAAAGTTTAGTTCTTTCCTTTGAAAGCGATCACTTATGTAAATTCATAAAATAGACAGTGACTAACAAAAATACATGTAAGAGAGAAATTAATACATTCTTTATTTTCAGCTAGAAAATAGTATTTTTTTCTGTTTTTTTTATTTCTTCGGTTGTATTGTGGTGTCGTCATAGAGGCACCACAAGAAAACCATTTTAGTTCCTCATTGTAATCCCTCATAGCTATAACATCATATACTGCTATAGACTAGTAGTGTATATTGTAACCATTGATGTGCCATAGACACAGTCATGTGACACAGTGTAAAATGTTATAAGAACCTATGCCATTCAGATTAAAGGTCCTTATTGTGTTAACCTACAGCCGAGTGTGTTATTGCCATAGTTAGTAGTAGAATGTAGTAGAACCCACAGATGTATGCTGCCAAGTACATCACAGGCGCTGTTCTTTGTGCTTTGTTACGCAATTTATGTGTGCCAGCCGCACCTATGACTCACTCATTGGCTGAAATTAATAAATTGCTAGAAACTAGTCTGTGTCCCAAGAGTAATTATTTATGTGAAAGGGTAAGTTTTCAGAAGGGCAATCAAGCTAATTCTGAATCCACACCTACCGATGTCACGCAACTGAAAAAATTAACTTTGCAGTGCAACTATAGCACAGCTAATGGCATGGATCTAGAAATAATGCTGAGAGATAGGTTTGTTGCCAGTTTACGGACAAGTGAGATACAATGCCAGCTTTTGCAACAAGATCCGGATAAAGTAACTTTCAGTAGTGCTATGACATTGGCTTTGGCTCAAGAGGCAGCTGAAAAAAAATATATCGCACTTTCTGGGTGCAGCAGCGCATAAAATCACAACTAATAGGCCTAAATGTCAGGCTAAATAGTTTAAGGATGTCTCTTGCTATTGCTGAGGTTACACGCGTCATGTGAAAATCTCTTGCAGGTATCTGCAACATACGTGTTCATTTGCAAAAAAGTCGGCCATCTTTCCCAGGGTGTGCCACATGAAAAAAGAGCAATCAAACAGCACTAGAAAACCCTTTGTCATAAAGGGGTGTGGCCAAAGTAAAAACAAGGTTTACAAATACTCTAAAAAAGCCCACATGGTAGTGGAAACAAGCAGTTCCGATACTCAGCAAGATGAATCCAGTGACACTGATTTAAGCCCTGGTTGTGATTTGAACTGGATACAGTAACTCCGATCACTATTATAAATTTCACTAAAGTTAGAACTGATAACTGGAATTTAACTTCAGAAATAAACGGACACAGGCTGACTTGGGCAGTGACAGTGGTTCTGATCTGACTCTTTTGCATGAAAAATGGCACAGCAGTTATTTTGCAGATGTACTCTTACAACCGGCAGGAGTTCACCTTCATTCATGGGATGGGGGAACTACAAAGCCGGTGGGAGAATGTGAACTGACTGTGGCCATACATGGTAAAACTACAAAGGTTACAGCCATAATTTATCCAGGTAACAGAAAACCTGTTATGGATAAAGTATGGCTGGAGGCTTTAGACGAAGATATCAGACATTTTTAAAGAAAAAAACTAGTTCCAGCTAACACCGAAATAAAAAGTGTCACACACAGCCAAGTAAATACCGTTTCAGAAACAGACCTTTTTCAATGTTTTCCCTATTTATTTTCACCGGGATTGGGGAGTTTCAAGAATTTTAAAGCACAAATTAAGTTAAAGCCTGATGCATACCAAAATAGTGCACGCTCTGACCTGTACCTCTCACAGTTAGAGGGAAAGTCGAGGCAGAATTAGGTAGGCTAGTAAAGGAAAGTATTCTAAAGCCAGTGGATTGTTGCGCATGGGTAACTCGCACTGTGCTGGTTTTTAAGCTTAATGGTAATGTCTGATTTTGGGTGACTACTCCGGCACTGTAAACCCACAATTAGAAATAGAATACCATCAGTACCAAGAGCTGAAGATTTGTTCAGTAAATTGACAGGGTGTGACACCTTTTCAACCATTGATTTAAGTGACGCTTTTCTGCAGATTGAGCTGGACGAGGCATCTAAAGTGCCTCTTATAATTAACACTTGTAAAGGGTTGTTTCAGTGGCAAAAGCTTCCATTTGGCCTTGCAAGCAGTCCATGAATTTTTCAAAAGCAAATTGAATGTGTCCTTAAAGATATTCCTTTAGCATCACCATTCGTAAATGATATCCTTGCTGCTGGTATGGCTAAAGGGCATGATGAAACTCTCCTGGGAGTCTTGCAAGCTTCGTAGGATAATGGCATTAAGGTCAAAAAATCTAAGTGCAAACATTACCAGTCTAGAATAAATTATTTAGGTTTCCAACCTGACAAAAATGGAGTCTCAAATCAGCCTGAAGTGCTTAATGCAATAAAGTTAGCCCCTGATTCCTCAAACAGCCAAGAATTAAAGTCTTACTTGGGCTTTATAAATCAGTATTCAAAGTTCGTTCCTCACCTAGCCACTATTTTAGCACCCATCAATAGGCTGTTATCACCAAAAGTCACGTGGGAATGGACTACGACACTTCAACAGCTGTGAAAGAGGCCAGGAAAGCTCTTCTGAAGGCAAACATACTAAAGCATTACGATCCTGATTTACCACTCAAGCTCGTGTGTGTATGCATCCCTATTGCATTTGTTTTGCGGGCCTGAAGAAAGGCAGATATTGGATATGCCCAATCCGATAAATAAGTGTTTTCGGTGGTATTTGGAGCGAAAAGCTTCCACCAGTACCTTTATGGAAGCAAGTTTGTCCGACAAACTGATCAACAAGCTTTGCTGTGAATATTTGTAAGAAAGGTATCCATCCCTGTTATGGCAGCCGTGCGAATTCAAAGGTGGGCACTGTATTTAAATAGCTACTATTTTGAGTTACAATATATCTCTGGCAAGCTTACTTTAATGGCAGACTACTTGTCTAGGATGTCAACTCCATATACACCACCTTCCATGCAGGTACTGGGTTGGAGAGTCACGAACTTGGAGACAATAAACACATTACCCATTTTACCGGAGGGGCTAGAAAAACGCACGAGGCTTGAAATCGTTTTGGCTACTGTCATGCGTTACACAAGGGATGGCTGGCCTGATAAAATGGAAAATAGGACAATAAAACCGTTTCTAGCACGGAAATAAGAATTATCAATAGATCATAATGCATTATTTTGGGAATGCACTTCGTAATCCCTGAAGTATTGAGAAACAAGTTCTTAGCGAGTAGCATATGGGGCACACAGAGATTGTTCGCATAAAATCGCTTGCTAGATCTCACTTTCGGTGGCCTCAGATAGAGACGATCTTGAAAATATCGTTAAAACTTGTAGTTCGTGCCGGTTGACAAAAGTTGGAGATAAATCTGGTAAAAAAAAACATGCCTGGGAACGTCCTCAAAGTGTATTTCACAGACTACATATTGGTTTTGCAGGACCATGGAAGAATCGTATGTTTTTCATAGTAGTTGATGCATATTCGAAATATACGTTAATTAAAATCGTACACAAAACCACCAGCACTTAGCGTTCCTTTGTATTTGGAGGAAATATTCAGTTTATTTGGGCTAGCACGCCATATTGTCAACGACAATGGCTCCCAATTTTGTAGTTCCAAACTTAAGCAATTCTGTAAAGAAACTGGCAAACAGCATTCGACCATCTATCTAGACACACGCTAGTGTGTCGCCGCCAATTAACAGTAGATCATCCCATTGTAGACATCCGATTGTTAAAAAATTGATTGTTAATGATAAAAAGACGGCTCACTAGCAGACATGTGTCTGTTAACTGTAAGCAACTGAAAGCTTATTTTGGCATGTTGAGGATAAATCCCAACGCGACAGAAATGTTTCAAATTGTGGAAAATGTAAGGTGAAGGGTCAGAGATTAAGAAAAACCAAAATTTAAAGGATGAGTGTCCACCAATCATAGAGAAAAAGTGCGTCAATAACGTTGTTTTTATGTTACTATCTAGCTACCTGACTAGCTAATAAAATTTTTCCCATGTTAAATCCCAGACTCATGGCTAGCGCAAAATTGAGAAGGCCTACGTGACTGAACTATTGCACACAGATGCATGGTGATCTGAGGATGGTCCGTTTGTTGGTTTGAGGGTTGTAGGGGTCAGGACAAATGCGTGAGAGGGTTTTGAAATTCGCCACCGGCGAATTTAAATTTCGTTTCTTTTCCAAGTTGCAACCAAAGATTTTAAGCAACAATGGCTTGCACAATCAAGACTGGTCCTTAGATTTATTGTAAAAGCCTGGACGAACTAAAAACTGAACTGTAACGAAGGACAAAATAAAGAAACATTAACGTTGCCGTGGATTGCGTAAGAATAAAGGGATGCACGTTAGATGATGGTTACGCAACAATACGAGCATACACGAGCTAATGGTTTTTTTTGTTAATAACCCCTCCAAAAATGCTTCGCGTTCTGCTGTTTTAGTAACAGCGACCTTCAGGGGTTTCTGCATGACTCAATGTGAACGAAATCTTGAAAAATTAAGGGGAAGTTTCAGGGATAAACAAAACAACTGAAGGGGATGAGCTGATTGAGTGAGCGAAGCGAACGAAATCAGCGATTGTTAGTCAGTGTGTGCAAAAATGAGATTGAAGCATCCTAAACAGACGGTGTAACC